>JASDQU010247326.1:1015-16577 GCA_032191745.1 Picea mariana
CCTCATCGACATATATACATTGAAGGGTGAAATCCTCGAGGCCTTCACTAATCCCCAACACTTTGTCTCTCCCTCTAAATCGGGGCATATTTTAAAGACATGCCAATATAATAAAAAATACAACACTTGTTTAAAATAAATGAATCCCAATGGATCTCCTGCCCAAACCTATAAATGGGCCTTGAAATGATACCACTCATAACACTTGATAAAAAAACATCAAGAAAAAAAAACATAGCAAAGGACATAACATAAGTGGGCATGGAGGTCCAACAAGCAAGAAAAAAGACCATCCTTGGGGAATATAGGGAACTCAAGGACCCTAAAGAGAGTTCAATATGACATTGATCTCCATCAACAACAAGGGTTTAAGATCTTATTGTAAGATTTGATCCCTTTGTAGGAAAATAAATGTACATATTCATGATGTGTTTTTTGTTCAAAAAACCATGACTATGGATGTAATTTATAAATCCTTTCTCTACATATACTTCGTTGATTGGAACTATGAATGAATTAGCCATATTGGACTCTCTAGGGGCTTGGCAATGGTATGGAATTCATATTTCCACCTCATCAATTGTTTAAAAACCCATAATGTCATGTATGTTACTCTCTTTTCAAATGAGCTTAACCACAATATCGACCTCGTTAATGTTTATGACTTAAGCATCAATAGGAATTACTTTTAGCAAGAATTAATCAACAAAGGCCTCATGGAATCCCCTTAACTCATCCTATGTGGGGATCTCAATCAAATATTAAACGGGAAGGGGAAAAAAGGCATCAATGCTTGAATTGATCCCCTTGTTGATTCCTTCATTGCTTTATTTGAGTATGTATACCTTGTTGATATTGAGCTACTAACCATCATTGGAACTTGAACTAATAACCATATTCGAGAACAATTTATAGATAAGCACCTACATATTTTCTTGGTCAAAGAAACCCAAGTTCTTTCTGAATACAAATCAATGGTGGTCCCAAATGGGTGCCACTGACCACCCTGTTATAATTTTTATGCTTGATAAGACCAAGAGTAAAGTCCCCTCCCCTTTCAAATTTAATCCCCACTCACTTGAGCACCCCTATCACATCTAACTAGTTGAATACACTTAGGTTCTTATCTTGAATGAACATGGGGATTATGTGCCGCAACTACAAAATAATCTAATCAACATCAAGGGGGGAATCTACACATTTGTGTTCTACGAATTTTGGATATGTATTTTCGAGAATCATGACCATGGAGCACCAAATCACTACACCCCATAAAAAAGTAAATTCCAACAACCTTACTCCTAAATGGAAAGAAGAGTTGGGTAAACTAGAAAGTGAGAAATACATACTACTAGCCTTGGAAAAGGCTTGTTGGAGAACGAAAAGTAGATTTGAAGGGCTTCATGATGGAGATTAAAACAATTCATTTTTCATAAGAAAGTAGTAGATAAAAAATCCTATAACACCATATGTCATATCACTAGTCACCATGGGTAATTGATCTGGATTATGCTGAGAACGAAATGAAGGTAGATATATAACCAGGAAATACAAAAAAATATTGCAAGAAACACAGAGATAATGTAATATACAATTCTATTAATGAATGAAATGTACATGAACTGTAAAATGTAGAGAAAATTGAACTTGCTAGAATGGTGGTAGCTTATCTCTGAGAAGAGATGTGATGGATATGCGCATTCACAAGAAGATGTTTACAATGAGGCTCAAAATGCCTTTTCAACATAAAACATTAATGAGAAAACCCTAAACATCCAAAACCGTAACCCAAGAAGATGAAATGCCAAAATATTTGTGGGCCTCAAGGGCATAACTTTTGCATATGATCTCTATTTAGAGCGCTCGATATACTTATGGAAAGGTATAGTTGAGAAGTACAACCCTTATCCCCCTGGATGTACAAAAAATGTTGTTTAGAGCCTCAAAATGACCCTGAAATTTTAGGACCCAAAAAAACCACAGAAAACTACCAAGATGGAAAACTATATTTTGAGTCAGTGGAATAGGGGGGTGGCCACTAATGTCCACTTGGATCAATCCTCCCCCCTTAGGAATAAATAGTCCCCATTTCACCAAGTTCCCATGGGATATGGGGAATATTTTGATGAATTTGAACCTTGGTGAGTTGCTTGCCTAGTTGAAGAAACTATCATGCTTGTACTTGGCATTAGCTTGTTGTTGGGGGAGCTGGATCCATTCAACCAATATGGTTGCATGATCTTCCTCAGTTTGAGTGTGGGATGACTATGTTGGTGAATATGCAACATGAATAGTTATATCAATGGGGGATAATGGTTGGAACCCCAAGCACACCTAAAAAGGGTTGTGGCCAATAGAGCTATGAAGGGATATGTTATAGCTTTGCTTGACTGGGAAGTCCAGAGGCACCCACATAGGTGAAGCAAGAATATATTTGTGCTCTTCTACAATATTGTCAACCTACTTATGTTGGATATAAAGGTCTTGGGATGAGCCTGCAATGGTCGTAGTGTCCTTATGTTGACCCTCTGACTAGATCATGAAGAAGCTAACCTTTGTGGTATGCAAGACTACTTTGCAGCATTTTTTTTCTGAGACAATATTCAGAACTACCTCTAGTACCCTGTAAAGTTGACACCCTAGAGTAATAATGAAACTACGAGGTCGAGACTCATAAAACAAATGGCACTTCCACATATATGGATGGCCTAAAATAAAAACACAACCTTCTATTGGGGAAACATCACACAATACATCATCCTTGAAGGGCTTGATGTCATAGGAAAATTGTTGGTTGACACTCGATGTTGTATGGATGCGGGTGTGGTGTTGTAGGAAAATCCAATCGATTGATGACCTCTATTGAGATTAGGTTCTTTTCACTTCCGCTATCAAGAATGAAATGCAGTGGGGTCCCCTTCACCCACATCTGTAAATGAAAGAGGTGCTCCTCCTCCTCAAGCTCCTCTGGTTCTTCTAGTTGGATTGGTTTGGTCGTGATGGTAGCCATGGGTTTTTCATCGATGATTTGTTTCTTTTTTTTTTTCGAATCAGATTTCAAGTCCGGGTTCGACACTTTTTCTTTGAGCTCGAACACTCATGAATTTTTCAAGCGACATTCATCTGTGTTGTGCCAAGGGATTTTGTGGAAGTCACACCACTTTCCAGTGTCCTTCTTCATCTTCCAATTACCCTTATTTTCCAGTGACTTAGACTATTTGTCTTGAGGTTGGTTGTTCTATGATTTAGGGTCGCATTTACCATACTTTGGTTGTTGCATATTTGTAGACTTGAACTCCCGCTTATACTGTTGCTTAAATTTTGGCTCGATTTTGACAGCATATCGATAAGTGGCTCCCAATGACAAGATGTCCAAAAACTCCATTTATATTTGGATGTACCTATGTATACCCCCATGGTATTTTAGAACAATATGTTGCTCGGATTCTTTGATACCCATCTTGGTGTGCAAGGTATGGAAGGTATTTACGCACTCTAATACTATTTGGCCCCTCTCTTGATGCCGTGTGGTCCATATCAAGTATTGGTCATCATAGTTTCTAGCAAGGTATTATTGTTCATTGATGGCATCCATAAAAAAGTCCCAAGTGGGCTCAACCCCAAATATTCTGGACTCCTCTGTGGATTTTTTCTCATAGTAAGTCTCCCACCAATCTTTGACATGGGGGACAACCTTCAGGAGTGCAAAGGTGATATTTTCCCTATTGGAAAATTTGTAAATAGAGAAATAACCTTCTAGTATCTATTTAACCACTTTTCTAAAGCATGCACATCTATCTAACCTTCAAATACGAGAGTATCAAAATTAACTTGTACCTTGAATGGGGAAGCATATCCAAAGTGGCCACTTGACGAAGATGCATCTATTATTGTTATAAATTGTCGAAATATTTGGGAAAAAGCATCCATCATCTCGTTCCTCTGTTGTGTGAGGAATTCCATGAGAAACGAATTAATAGGATATATTTCTCCCTCATCTCTCTTTTCTTTCACCATGGGAGGCCGCTTGGGCTAGTTGTACTCAACAGAAACTAGCTCGAGACCAACTCTCTATACCCTGACCTCGTTGGGGACATGCACTAAGAAACGAAAAGGAGCTGACTGCTCTGATACCATTGATCCAGATTATGCTGAGAATGAAATGAAGGAATAAATATAACCAGGAAACACACAAAAATATTGCAAGAAACACTGAGATACATTAATACACAATTTCTATTAACGAATGAAATGTACAGGAACTTTAAAATGTAGAGCGAACTGAACTCACTAGAATGATCATAGCTTATCTCTGAGAAGAGATGTGATGGCTATGCACATTCAAAAGAATATGTTTACAATGAGGCTCAAAATGCATTTTAACATAAAACATTACATCCAAAATCCTAACCCTAGAAGATGAAACACAAAAAGGTTTGTGGGCCCCCATGGAGATAGTTAATACGTCAACTTCCCAAGGGCGTAACTTTTGCATACGATCTCCATTTGGGACAGTCAATATACTGTTGGAAATATCTAGCCGAGAAGTACAACCCCTTATCCTACAAATTTCCAAAAAATGGTGGTTATGGCCTCAAATCAACCCAAAATTTTAAGACCCACAAAAACTATAGAGAACTGCCAAGATGGAAAACCATATTTTGAGTCAGTGGAATAGGTGGGCAGACACAAATGTCCACCTTGATCAATAAATCTAGGAATATGGAAAACATTATTTTAGTGGGGGTAAACCACTTCAAGTAAATTTACACACAACCTACACAAGAGACCCTCACACACATTCTTTTTATTGTAGTGGCTTTCTTGAAATGCCATGGATGAGGATAAAAATGAATCTCTTATGGCCACCACCACTCAAAATCAACTCAACTATGATTTCCATGAGATGTAAAGTGACATGGATCCTAGACCAAATGGTTTTTCAATTGAGTTATTTCAATTTTTTTGGGACCTCCTCAATAGGATCCATTACAAGGAGAATATCTTGTAGCAGAGGCTTTTGCGGAGGTTTTTAGTGTTATAAGGTTTGGAAAATAATTCAAAAAATCCTTCGCTACAACCTCCACTATTCCAAGCGAAGGTTATAGTGAAGGTTTTAACATTTGTTCCATATAAATAAATAAAAATTGGGTGGGCAGAGGTTGTAGAGAAGCTTTTTTTGTCAATGCTTTTATTGGTGACAAATGCATAGGTGCACCTTTAATACAAAAACATTGATACATACAGATAAATTAAAAGGCAGTAGTGATTTTATATATAATGTGCATCAGATTCACCTTTTTTCTTGTATGCAACACCGAAGTTCTTATACTTTTATGCATCGGTTACACATTATTTGCATATGTTGCACTGGTGCTTTATAATTCAATTAACGCACTGATTCTTTTACATGTTATGTACGCCTTGATGCTTATATAATTCATGCATTCTGGTACATGTATTACTTGTTAGTTTTAATGTTGTTATTAGGTTCTTTTCAATTTTCTAGAGAATTTCCAAAACAGCATCATAAGTAGGATCACTGATGTAAACACAATCACAAGGTACACAACATTTTATCCTGGGAAACCCTCGTGGGGGAGAAAACCCAGCAAAAAATTCCTCAATAATAGATTGCCAATACAATGTCAAGACTTAAGACCAAACCACCAATAATAAACTGGGACTGAGCATGTGCCTCTCTCTTCTTCTTATTCTTGCAACTGCATCTACCTTCAAAAAATGCACACTAGAAGTAAGAGTGAGTGAGTGAACAAATGAGGTGCCATCCTCACTTATAAATACTAGTTAGGAGGTGTTATGTTTATGTCTCTTCACTTAGTAGGGCTGAATTTTTCCAAGAGTGGTTAAAACCACTTTATAAACCCTAGGAACTGACTTTACAAATACCACCGTATAAATATGTTTTGACCAATCCACAAGAGGGGATTCGGTCTTATACAAGACCCGACATGATCAATCTACAAAAGGGAATTTGATCTATAAGATAATAACTAAAATATAGTTAGAATATTCTTCGAAGTTACAATATTTCAACACTCCCCCTTAACAAGAAGGGTATTCTATTGGCATAACCCAATACAACATCATCAGGAGAGAGAGAGGGAAGCAACATCATCAACATATGGAACATTGACTGGCATATCTACAAATCATCGGAAGTTTTTCTCATCATCAATAACATCATTGTTCACAACATGGAGCTAGAGTAGCATTATCATCATCATCTGCATCAACATCAATTAACATAACACTAAAGAAACAATATCACCAACCCGAGGCTGGTACACCAACATCAACAACATGGAGTTGATACAATAACATAATCAACAACATGAGGTTGAAACAACAACATCATAAACATCATGAGGCTAAGACAACAACATCATCAGCATGAAGCTGAGACAACAACATCATCAACACAAAGTTGAGACAATAACATCATCATCATATGGAAACAAAATGAGGCAGGTGAAACAATAACATTTTGTGGTACTCTGACAGACCGTCCTTACCAGACCTTCGGGATCTGCCCAGACATCATAAGATTCCCTAGGATATAAAAATCCTAGCGAAGCTACCACATGGTACTCTAACGGACCATCCTTAACCTTCGAGATATTCCCAAGAATAAAAGGATTCCCTAGGATATAAAATCCTAACTGAGCTACCACTACTAACCACAACTGGCATATACATGCACAAGTACTCTGACAAACTGTCCTTACCGTACCTTCATGATATTTCCAGGGATGATCAATCCCCTAGGATGTAAAATCCTAACGGAGCTACCTGTTGTTGGTCAGGATACCATAGTATCATCAACATCACTCCCCCTTTCAAGGGAGGTCCTTTAGGACAACACCAAGCTTGTCTCTGAAGTACTCAAACTTTACATGATACAAAGGACTGGTCAACACATCTGCAACCTACTCATATGTGCCAACATATTGGAGCTTTACAACTCCCCTTTGCACCATATCACGAATGTAGTGATACTAGATCTCTATGTGCTTCAACTTATCATGGAACATTGGGTTCTCCATCATCTTTATGCAACTCTGGTTATCACATAGAATCATGGTGTCTTCCATCTCCAAATAGAATAGACTTGTCAACAACTTCCTAAGCCATATGGATTCACAACTGGCAGAACATGTTGCAATGTATTTCGCTTATGTCCTGTTGAGAGCAATACTAGATTGCTTCATGCTCTGTCATGAAGTCATGGATAACCCCAGAATGAAACGACATCTTGAATTTCTCTTTCTGTCAAAAACACTTCCATCCCAATCTGAATTAATATAACCATACAGTCTGAAGTCATGATCTCCAGAATAACAGAGACCATAATCCAACCTACTCTTAAGGTATCTCATCACATGCTTTGCAGCTACAAGGTGAACACGTCTGGGCTCTACTAGATACTGACTCAAGGTGTTCACAACAAAGCATATATATGGCCCGGTATTCGTCAAATACATCAACGAACCAATAATTTTTCTATATAGTGTAGCATCAACCAATTCTGACGAAGTATCAATCAGGAGCTTCAGATTTGTTTCCATGCGTGTGTTCATGGATTTACATTCCAACATGTCAAATCTCTTAAGTATTTCAACTTCATACTTCCCTTGGTTAAGGAATATATTTTATGGGATCTTCCAAACTTTAAGACCTAAGAAATAATGCATCAGACCTAGGTCTTTCATTTCAAACTCTGCAACAAGCTTCTTCTTACAATCTATGATGTGATTTTCTTCTCTGTTAATAATAAGTCACCCACATACAGTAGAAATATAACTGAATCATCATTCATAACCTTGAAGTAAATGTTAGAATCAAATTTAGTCTTGGTAAATCCAAAGCTCGTCAGGAAACTATCAATTCTTCCATACCAAGCTCTAGGAGCTTGCTTCAACATGTACATAGCTTTCTTCAACCTACAAACATGAGTCTTTCTATCTTCAACTTCAAACCCTTATGTTTGTTCTATATACACTTCTTCTTCAATAAAACCATTTAAGAAGGTAATTTTCACATCCATTTGGGGTAACTTCCACTTCATTTTTTCTACAAGAGCTATGATAGTTCCGATAGAAGTGTATCTAGCTATAGGAGAAAACATCTCTTCATAATCAATACCTTCCTTTTGATAAAAACCACGAGCCACAAATCTTGATTTATGTTTTTCAATACTTTGGTTTGTTGCATGTTTTATCTTGTATATCCACTTGGAATATACCGCATATTTTTTCTTTGGTTTGGGAAATACTTTCCATACATCATTCTTTATAATGGACTGGTATTATTCTATCATAGCATCCACCCATTTTTATTTTGAATGTATTCTTCAAAGCATGTAGGTTCCTTTTCTATGAGATCACACATCAAGGCCATATAACTAGAGAATGGCTTGGGTTTCTTGCTTTGTCTCATGGTTCCTTCTAGGGAACAATACTTATCTCCATCTTGAATAAGTTCCCTCGCCCAAGCTGGCTTTCTCTTGTGAGAGATCTCCATCTGGGGAGGTTATTGAGATTCTACCATATCATGATCTTCTGGAATCTCATCATCAAGAGTAACTGTAACTTCTTTCATTGGTTCTGCAACTCTAGGATCTACAGGTTCTTCTTCATATATTTCTTCAAGCTGACATTTCCTTGATCCTTTGAGTGTTGCATCTTCTTCAAAGGTTACATCTTTGTTGATCTCAATATGATGGTAACCTGGTATGTAAATTCTAAAGGCCTTAGAGACCTCACAGTATCCAACAAATATTTCCTTCTTTCCTAAAGGATCCAATGTAGTTCTTCTTTCTTTCGGAATGTGTACAAACACTGGACAACCAAATATTTCTAGATGGCTTACTTCTGGCTTCTTCCCGGTGAACATTTCTTCATGAGTTTTGAATCCAAGTGCACTATGGGATAATCTATTTTAGACATAAACTATTGTTATTGTTGCTTCATCCCATAAGTCCATTGGAAGATCTTGATCGTGAATCATAGTCTTCACTTCTTCCATAACTGTTCTATTCTTTCTTTCTACTACACTATTTTGTTGAGGATTATAGGGAGTGGTGAGATCCCTCTTAATCTCGGCATCTCTGCAAAATCTTCAAAATTCATTTGAAGTGTATTCTCCTTCATTAATTGACCTGAGTATCTTGATTTTTCTTTCAGAGAGGTTTTCTACCAAGGCTTTGAATTCCTTGAACTTTCCAAGTACTTCATCTTTTGATTTCAAGAAATAAGCCCAAGTCTTATGAGAGTAATCATCAATAAATGACACATAGTATACATATCCTCTTAAATAGTTTTATGGAATTGGACCACACACATATAAGTGGATGAGCTACAAGATTCCTTCAGCTTTACTGTCACTCTTTTTGGGAAATGATTCTTTCTACACTCGAATCTCCACTGCAAAAGCTCCCACTAAACCCAGGTTTATCACATACCCAAGATAAACTTGATCTATCAAGACCGAGTCAAACTCTCAGCAACAAAGGCATCCCTCTGAAGCTAAACCTGGCTCTGATACCACATAGTTGTGACCAAATGATCCCAAGACTTGGGCAACGAACATAGTAGCACCAAGGATTTGAATTCCTTGAACTTTTTAATTACTTCATCTTTTGATTTGAAGAAATAAACCTAAGTCTTACGAGAGTAATCATCAATAAATGACACATAGTATACATATTCTCTTAGAGAGTTTGATGGAATTGGACCACACACATTTAAGTGGATGAGCTACAATATTCCTTCATCTTTACTATCACTCTTTTTGCGAAATGATTCTTTATGTTCTTTCCTTGTGCACATCCCTTGCATACACCTTCACGATCAATCTTAAATTATGGTAAACCTGTAACTACCTTGCTTACATATGGTAAGGATTTTTAGTTGGTGTGAGCTAATCTTCTATTCCAAATTCCACAAGGAATCTCAGTGGAGTGAGTCAAGGTTGCATCGGAGTGACCTTTTAACTTGTATAAACCACCTTCTTCTGTTCCAATAACAATTTCATCTTCTATGGTTTTTCCTTTATGCCACATAATAAATTCACCATCTATGAATGAAACCTTGAACCCTTTCTTATCTAGAGTTGAGATAGAAAGTAAGTTATTTTTCAAACCTGGTACATAAAGTACATCGTTCATTCTCATCAGAGTCCCTAAATCAAGTCTGTAGGTGGATTCTCCCATTCCTTTGATAGGACACTGATAATCATATCCAAGTGAAACTTTCTGTGGGAAGTCCTTTTCTGTAATACTAGAGAGAATGTCTTTTGGACCTGTTGTGTGCTTAGAGGCACCACTATATATGAGCCAAGTATCCATGTGTCACAGATCCTAAGAGGGAGGAAAATAAAACATAATATTCAATCTCTTATTTTTTCAACTTTGTGGGTGGTGTTGAGGGGTCCTAAATCACTTTAACTCAATAGTAGGAACCAAACCTGCCACTGAGTCCCAATTAGACTCTGCAACATTTAATGGTGGAATGGTTCTCCAGATCTTGCGATCCGGACTATTAATCAATGGGCTTTACATTTTCTTGTAAAAACTCCTCCTTTAATTCAGACGTTCTATTTTTGTATTTTCTCTTATAAGTGGGACCGATACAAGATAAAACCGGTATAAACCAACTACTTAAAAATGTGGGAAATCTTAACTACTGGAGAAGGTTGAGCTTGGGATAACCCTTTCACTCTATCATGCAGACAATGATTCGCTACCACAAGCCTAGTAATAATACGGTAACCTGTTGGTGTTCCAATCATTGACTGAGGTACAATTATGAGAAGAAAACATGCATGCAATAAACGATGGCAAGAAAAATAGTTTCCTTAACTCTAATCATCAATCACACATTAACACAATGATTTAATTTTCATCATTAAAGACAAGAACTATAAAAAATATTGAATCAGATAACTTATCAACAGATTCAGAAGCTCTTACTCGTTACAACATCCATTCATGAGATAAAAATCAGAAATAATTCTTCTTCATATCCAATCACACACGCCTTTGATGAAAAACACAAACTTGTCTCGGGTCTTAAACAAGACTTCTCAATTAAGGCAACTCTGAAATAGTTCTTTACAAATCCAAAAATGAGGGTGTTTGCAACAACCATCGACCCTTGCTAACAGGTCAATCCTCTTATTTATAACATATTATTAACTAAAAATAATTATTAAAAGTACAGCTAAGTAAAACAAAAACTCACTACATGTCACTTTCATCTCTCAGTCTTTTAAGAGTCATCAAATGATCTCACTTGAATGGATGATTCTTCTCGTACTCCGACCATTTGATGAAGAGATCCTCGCATGTGTTGGCATATGGGAATCTATGTTGTTCCATTGGGGCCGAAAGGATTTCTCTTATCTCTACTGCCCATGCCCGATACTTGACTATTCTAGCACTTAACTGCTACAACATGGTTTGAGATTTGATCAAGTGTTCCATGAACTGCCACACTTGACCTGGCTCCATGTTTGCCACCCTTTCTATCTCTGTAGCCCATGATGAGTCTTCTTGGACATGTAATTTGACTATGTCCCGCAAGTCGACAAAGTCATAGGGTGTACCGAATTCAGGGAGGCCGATGTCTCTCATTGCTCGGTTGATCTTGGTCCAACTCTTTTCACACTCAGCTCATTTCTCTTGGATTTCCTGATGAGGTTCTTGAGCCGTTTTTACCCAATATTCAGCCAAATTCTTTATGCGTTCGATGCTACTTTCCCTTAGTACTCGGATGTCGTGCTCTTCGACATCTTGACCCTGTTTAACCACGTTGATGTATTTGATCCTTTCCATGGCTTGGTGTAATTTCTTATACCACCTTTCCATATCCTTTCACATTGCCAGCGCCATGAGGGTGTCTTCTTGAAGCTCGACTATCCTTGCAGTGAATAGGTGTCGCTCATCCATAAATTTACTGTAGGCCTCATGGAATTCGCTTATGAGGAACACCACGACATGTGTGGTGTCCTGGTAATATTTCGCCAAATGGCATAGATGTTCCAATTCCTTCAATGCAATGGCCAACTCCTCTTCATCTCTTTTCGCTCTGTCCAGGGTAGCATCAATGATTTCCAACACTACGCCGATAAGTTCATATGTCTTGGCATGCTTTGTGTTAGTCAGTTTTTCCTCTATGGTGATGAGGATGGATCGATCTAGAGTAATCCTCCTCTTCTTGGTCGTTATCTTCATGATATCTTTCCTTTTCCGATCATAAGATATGGCATGTATATCAACAACTTCATCCACAGGTTCGAGGATTTGTTGATCTCCCCAGGTAAGCATATTTCCCAGGATTTTGATGGTGTATATATGTTCAAGAATGGGCTCTTGAACCTCTTGCATGTGTTCAAAAGGTCCACCCTCCGGTTGTTTCTCCTCGGAAGGTTGAGTACCGGTTGAAATTGAAGCATCATGGGTAGGCTCGGTACTTACTTGATAATCGATTTCCTGCCGTAGAACTTCTTCCTTTCGTTCGCTCGACTCTAGCTCGTCCTTTGGACTATCCATTTGGGTCTCCGATGCATCGAGTATCTCAGTGTCTAAAACACTTTCGACCTCCTATTCATTCTATGGAAGGCCTTGAATTTGAGCATCGGGAGCTGGGGAAGATGCCTTCTCAGGCTCTTTTTCTTCTATGATCTACACCAGAGTCACCAGGGACACCTCCAAACTTTCCTCATCATCATAGATTGTTATCAAGTCGTGGAGGGGGTTTAGTGCACTTTCTCTACCTGATGTTCTTGCTATCTCTGGATGAGTTGAAACTTCCCCTGGTGATCCGTCCTGTGGCATTGTAACTTCAGGGTTATCTAAACCGACGATTTCATCAATTTGTATTAGCTCAAGGCCACTTGGACTTGCCCAGATTTCATTTAGGTTGTTGGCAAGGACCCTTGTCATTCTTACGAGGTCTAGGTCATCCTGCAGCTGATCAATTAATCGCTATGATTTTTTTATCATGTTAAATCCCCTCTCTCGTGCATCCTGTGTCATAGGAAATCCCTTATTCTGCACTGGAGCCACTAGTAGGGGAACCTATGTTGCCTCTGTCACTCTGATTTCTTGCCTGGATCTAAGGGCCTCTTGATCCGACTGCTCTATTTTCGTTGCATGTTCATCCAGGCTCATGGCCCTGAACCTGGTCATTTTGGGGTTGACCATCCTTTCTACCACCTCATCCTAGTCCTTGGAATTTTATGTGAATACTTCATCTTTGAATTTGTCATGGGCGTATGACCAGTAGGATGACACTTGTGAATCATGTTGCAATACCATGCCCTTTGGACTGTGCTTGCGAAATCAACATGTCTGGAATATGAACTCAAGTTGCTCATCCCTTCTTGTTTTCCTTGAGCGATATCCTTTACCAAGTAGAAACCTACATGGAAACCATAGGGTATGAACGCTCGCTTCTTGTCCTAGACCAGGGTGGTGTTGTAGCCTTGCAAGATGGTTTGATAGCATATGTATCCTACTACAAGCTGGTCTGGGACATGAAATGGTAGGAGATGTGGTTCTCCAATGGCCCTGAACACCCTGATGTAGGTGTCATGCTCGTCCAAGTACCAGTGGCCTACCTTGGATATCATTTTCTTGGCAGCAGTCGATAGTCTCGGGCATTCTTTCTTAAAAAGAATAAAATAAATTTGCACAATGAATTCATCGTAGATGAGGGAGTAAGACTTCGTATACCTATTCTCCCATAGCACATTGAAATAGACATGTACCAGGAGCTCTCCGACATGCCAGCTCAGATTCATGCCAACGAAGATGTTTCTGGCGCACATGACATCGAGAAAATATGAATCCATGTAGAAAGTTGGTGTCTCTCCTTCCTTCGGCGTCTAAGCCTGTTGTATACATATGCTCAGTTGTTTAGAAATTATCTCTCCCCAGTTGAAACTACTCCTGGAGATCGCCACTATGTAATCCAAGGGCATCCATGCCTCTGAAAATATGGAGCAGTTCTTCTCTCCATATAATCACCAGATGAGAGCCATCAAATAGATGTATGGATCCCTTAATTTGGTCGTCCCATACCAGCCAGTGCTCCGGTTGGTGAACTTCTTGTCTTCCCTACACCATGAGGCCATCACTCGACTGGTGTCATGGCGCTCGTAGAACTTCATGAAAAAATTTGTATTTAGACGCTCCTCGGGGTCTCTGAGTTTGTAGTATTTCTGAACTTCTACCGGTAGGAACACTTCGACACACCCACCATTTTCATCATTGATTAAAAATTTATGTGTGTCTGTGTGGTCGATGAGCCACTTCAGGACTTCAATACAGGTAAAAACAAGGGTTATGCTTGCCACCATATGCAGGTACGACTGTCGGATGTTCGGAAACACCTTGTCGTCGAGCGCTCTTACATCTAGATCATTGTGTGGGACATATTACGGGTATTCCTCTCATATGATCTTGTTAAAGAGTCCTCCCCAATGTGGGAGTGTCATATTGGACCCCATGCTTGCCTCTGTATCTCCAAACTTGGTCGAAGGCTGGGTGAAAACCTTCTTCGTTGTTGTCTTTATGACTGGTTCTGACCTCAGAGTATATTCGAATTGTTTTGCGGCCCCTAAAGAGGAGCCTTCGCCTACCACTGGTTCTTTCAGCTTCAGTGCTATTGACGATCGTCTCGTGGTTGGATTTCTTGGCGGTATTGTTCCTGCAACTAAAATAAACTTTCATAGATTGTGTAAAGAACAAAACCGAATAAAAACATATAAATTGTAGCCATGTAAAATTTGCATACTTGGATACATACATGTGAATCTTGCTAAAACTTGGTTATTTTGATACTCACGAGATCTCTGTAGCCTTCGAATTACTCGTCTTGCTCCTTTGGATTCTATGGAATTTCCCAATGCGTAGAATGATTTCATTTGCAACGACTCAAAAGAATTTAAATAGGGAAGAACTTATTGTGCCGCATCAGCCATTCAATTTGGGTGATGAGTGAAATTTTAACAAATCTGACGCTGAATATCTACAACTTAAATTCATCGTGGGTTGACGGCGGAGGCGCAGGGGGTGATGTGGTCTATCGGTGATTTTAAACGACTGTTTTTATTGGCACACGAGGTAGAAACTAATGCGGGATTTGGTATTAATTAGCTCCTTAAATGCTCAAAATCTAATTGTATCTAATGCTAAAATGTCCCATCGTGTCGCTCTCTCAGTGGGTGGATCGGGGATCCGGGACGTGTTATGAAAGTTTTCGTTAATGTCCTTCTGCAAAGCTCCGATGTCGATCAATTTCACCGTACAATGCTGTCGTGGAAAAGATAACTCGGAGGTGTGAATTGGACCCAGGGAACCAAGAATGACTCGGGGTAAAACTAGACCGTACAGTTCTCCAATCTGGTAAAGACACGTGGCGTTAAATATCGATGACCTAATTCATGTGTATTAATCGGATTTGAGACCTTCCTTAAGTTATTGGTTCTAAAACAAACCTTAGCTTATCAATGCTGAAAAAGTATCCAGGTTCGG
>JASDQU010247329.1:0-16577 GCA_032191745.1 Picea mariana
GTGTAGAATTCAGCCATGTTATTTGATCCCAGTCTTGCTCCATATTTTAAGGAGAAGAAGTGGTAATGATCTAAAAAAAGTATGACTCCATTCCCACACATTTTTGGAGAGCTTTGATAAGCTCCATCAAAGAAGTCCCAAGGGTTTGTGAAATCAATACGGGGCTCATGCAATACCCTTTTGAATTTAATATTAATATTAATATTAATAATAATATTAAAATTGATGCCCAAAATAATTTTTTATTTTTTTTCTAAATAAATTTTGGTCGTCGCATATCCGACGACAACTTTTATTGATGCGACAATTTTTCTATATAAACATCGAAAAGATGTTGTGGCCTATGTGGCTATATAAACAACAAAAAGTTTTCATCGAATAGGCGATGACAACTTCTATTGATGCGTCAGTTTAGCTACATAAAAAACAAAAAGTTATTGTCGAATAGGCGATGACATCTTCTATTGATGCAATGGTTCATTTATATAAACAACGAAAAGTGGCGTCGAATAGGCGACGACAACTTCTATTGTTGCGTCGGTTTAACTACATAAACAACAAAAAGTTGTCGTCAAATATGCGACGACGACTTCTATTGATGCGTCGGTTTAACTATAAAAGTTGTTGTCGCAATTTAGACAAAAAGTTGGTTTGAGATTGTTTTCCTATATTGTCGCTTATGCGACGTTTGATCAAGTTCGTTGCAAATGCCACGTCACCTAAACTGATGTTTCAGAGACTCTAAATTCATCGCCATATCAACAACATAACGTCGCAATAGCGTTGAAACAACCGTTGCAAAATGGGCCAAATATGCTAGTGAAAGTAACTTGCGTGGATGATTTTTTGAGAGGTAGACATCCCTGAAAGATGGCCCCCACATGTGCCACTATGGCAGTCGTTCAAGACTCTATTGGACTCATCAATAGTCAATCATAGATGGAGTATGGTGTCGACCCCTCGCCGATATAAGATATCTCAGATGAAGAGATAGTGGGGGGCCTGATGGCGGATACGGCGATGATCATCTCGTGAGAGGTGGTTACTGAACTTTTGGGTTCGGAGGTAGACGAGGAGGTCGTCGTACCAAGGATCATCCGAAGTGATGTAAAAGAGATGTTCATAGGGGAAGTCGGTATTGACGGGGGCACTAATAGTATCGAAGGGGAAGGTTGTGATGAGTTTGGCGAGGATGAGAGCTTTCTTTCTCTTGGGTGTTGAAAATTCAAGATCGTACTCCTCAAGGATAACAATCCATCGAGAAAATTTACCATTAATTTGTCGACGATTGAGCAAGTATTGCATGGGGTTGGAATCTGCTATGAATTTGGTTGTGCGAAGTAGAATGTAATGGCGCAGTTTCTGGACTGCGAGAACGACTGCAAGGGCTAGTTTCTCTTCATGATTATACTTCAAAGGTGGCCCTGAGAGGTTTTTACTAATATAGTAAATGACATGCTCATGATCATCATCTCCTGTTTGAATGAGAACTCCTACTACTGAGATGGTTGACACTGATATGTAGAGGATATCGTCATGATTATAGTCGGGTGAACTAATTATAGGGGCGTTGGAGAGTGCCATTTTAAGATAGTCGAAATATTTTTGGGCATGTTCATCCTAGTGGAATGGGATGTCATGGCATAGTAAGTGAAGGAAACCATGTGCTCGAGTGGCATAGTCTGGGATAAATCACCTTAAAAAGTTAGCTTTTCCTTGTAGGCTTTGGAGTTGTCATAAATTCTAGGGGGGGTGGAATTTCTGTGATGGCCTGGACTTTGAAGGGATCCATGGTAATACCGCTTTGGGAAACGATGACTCTGAGGAGGCGCCCGACAGTGACGCAGAACACGCACTTGAGGGGGTTCAAGCGAATGTTGTACTGATGACACCTGTGGAAGATGATTCGTAAATCATTAAGATGTTGAGTGCATTTTTTGGATCAAGCTATGAGGTCGTCCAAGTATGCGAGGATGATATGAGCTAGATCGTGAAAAATGTATGTCATAGCCCGTTGGAAAGTTGCGCCAATGTTTTTTAGGCCAAAATGCCTGACATGATATGCAAAAGTACCCCAAGGGGTGGTGAATGCAGTTTTGTATTGATCAGCTGGATGGATTTGGATTTGGTTATAGCCAGAGAAACCATCCATGAAGGATAAAGCCTCGTGGCCTACGCAGTCGTCAATAATTTGATCAATGAAAGGCGTTGGAAAGTTGTCTTTGGGACAAGCGTGATTGAGATTGTGAAAGTCTATGCATACACGGATAGTGCCCTATTTTTTGTTAACGGGTACAGGGTTGGAGACCCATGAGGTATAGGTAATGGGGTAGATGAACCCAGCAGCGTGTAATTTGTCAATCTCAGCTTTGATGGTTGCTTCTTTGGATGGGTGTAGCAGTCGTTGCTTTTGGTGAACCGGTGTGATATCAAGCCAGGTGTCTATGAGATGTTTGAAAATAGAGGGATCAAGGCCAGGCATCTCTCTGTATGACCAAGCAAAAATATTCTGGTATTGTTGGAAGAGGGCTTTGTAGGTAGTGATTTCTTGAGGAGTGCATGCGGCGCCAATGATGATTTCCACGACGACTCCATTTTTGATAGAAATATCGATTTTGATGGTGGGGGAAATGTTGGCCATATTGCCTTCTTCAAAAGCATCAGGGGCAGGGATGGGGTTGTTGAACCAGTCGATATGACCTAATGGGATAAAATCCTTGGTTTCAACTGCGTATGTGGGGCATTGGTTAGGATGCGTGAAGGATTCCTGTGAAAGGAAGAGCGCTCTGTGGTGTAGTGCATCCCATGGGTAGTCGGGGGTGGTTAATTCCTCGAGTATGTCCTTGTTACAGTAGAATTGTCGAGAATACAAGGGATCGAAAAGAGTGATATCGGTGACTATCACCCTGTGGTTGTCCTCTAGTGATGAAGTAGGGGGAATGATGCAATGAGATTGTGATGGTTCACTTGACATAAAACAAATATCGAGATACTGAGGATTATAAGTGGTAGTTGGGTGTGAAATTTTAGTGGGGAAATGAACGGGAGAATTGGGGGGATTTGGGGGTAAATCCTCGTATAAGTCATCCAAGAACCATGGAGGAATAGGGAGTGCTTCTAGTTCAGGAGAAATAATATAAAGAATCTCTAGTGATGGGGTAAGGTTAATCATTGATTCTATAGGGGGTGCAGGAGTTTGAATCAAGGTCACTTGGTGTTGCCTGTATTCAATGATCATAGGACATTGATATGTGAAATGATCTAAGGATTCACATAGAGAGCAAGAGAATCTCATGCGTTCATTGATTGAAGTCATGAAATAATGGATGTCAGTGATGTTTGGTGGGGATGATGTAGTTGGACTGGGTTCGTGCTGGAAGATTTGGCATACTGCTACTAATGTCTGTCGGAATTGAGGTAGCGCTGGGAAATGGTGTGTATAATGGCCATATTCTGAACATATGGTGCAAGAGAATTTGGTTTGTAGTCCTTTGCTACTTATGTTAGGGGAGGTAGCGGCAATACTTGATAAAGTGACGAACGATGATGGTGTTTGATTGAGTTGAATTAGGTTATGTAACTCGGGTAGAGATGGTCATTTGTTGGTTGGGTGTCCATCTTTCTCACATAGCACGCAAGGAGGTTGGATGCGTGGGGGAAGTGGATATGTGGGCTCCTTCTTCTTTCGCCTGCCCCCAGCTGTGGCAGGGAGTTTAGTGAGTGGGGGTGTAGGGGGTATGGTGGGAGTGAGTATGGGAATATGCATTGGGAATCCTTCTATTTGGGGGGGAAGGGATGGTTGAGGAACCATCTCTGGTGGATGTAAATGTCAAACTGGTATTTCTAGCACCATATTAGGGAGGGTAAGTGTTGTGGCTACTTGGAAATCTTGTACACCTGGTGGAGGGTAAAAGAAGGGGATTTGAGTAATGGCTTGGGGAACTGTCTCCCAAACTGGGATATGGCCTTGGGGTGAGGTGAAATCATGAACTAGTGGAGTCAACGGGTTCGCAGGAGGCTCATGAGGGAGGGCTCTATGACTAGTGGGATGTCAGATATGAGAGAAGCCTCACTGGGAGGAAGGGTATCCTCAATGTCAGTTCCTTTGGATGAGATGACACATACCTGATTGGAAGGAGAAGTGATGCACCATGGTAAGTTCCTAACAAGGATGGGTCTTTGAAAATTTTGGGCCCCATTTCGATGAGTGGGTATGTCTCATGATTAGTATGGACGTAAGGAAGAATGTTATTGATGTTGGCAGAAGGGTTAGGCTCATAATGTGAAACTTGATCAATGGTAATGATTTTCCCTTCATGGGGGAACATCATGGTTCGAAAGATGGAAGAGGCAACTACCTTCATAGCGTACATGTAGCTACGACCGAACAAGATATTTTAATCGAGTGGGGTGTTGATAACTTTAGTGTCAATGAGAATGGTCTTGCCCCTGAGTTCGACAGGGACATTTTGGAAGATCCCTTTGGGAGAAGATGGCCGTCCGTCATAAGCTCTTAAGGTAACGACATATGGTATGAGTTCGGGGGAACCAATTTTCTGCCATACTGACTTGGACATGATGCATGTGGACGCACCTTCATCAATGATGTACCGACGAACTGTAATGTTCCAAATTTTCACTGGGATTTGAAAAGCGATGAGAGCGGGGAGGTGAGGTTCTCCGCTGTCGATATAAAATGTGATGAGTTGAGTATCTGCAGGGTCGACTACCCCCAAGGCAGAGAGAAATGACTTTTGCTGAGTGGAACAAGTTTGAAGTAATTCTAAGACTGACATGGCAACCAAGGTTTGTGCCAAGTCATTGACCAAACTATAATTATGAGCCACCTTGGCCTGAGGGTTTTGGACATTCTTGCGCAATGGGATGCAAGGGATGCGAAGAGGTGTTTTCATGTTTGGGAGAGGGATCATCAAAGGGGGTCATGTTGGTGTTGGGATTGTTTCTGGGGGGATGGGAGGAGACTCACCGGGTGCACGATATTGATGGATACATGTTTGTAGAAGGACTTCTTCCTTACTAGTGAGGAGGACAGTATGATCTGTGGGATTGTTTGGATTGAGATATTGTCCCAGCTATGGTGGGGTGGGTTGCATGTCCTGTTGGGTGTTCATCACTCCTTGGTGTGGAATTGGGTTTTGTAGCACGGATGGGGGTGGTTGTTGCACGTATTGTTGTGGGGCCTGCTGAGGGGCAGGTGGTGCTGGAGGATGTGGTCCATTTACTGAGTCTTTCATCCATTTAAAATCAATGATTTGGGGGCAATGATGAGTATAATGACCGAATTCACTGCAAAGGGAACAGGGGAAGTTAGTTCGAAGGTTATTGTTACTTTTCCCTTGACTCCTGTTGTTGTTTCCCCCCTGGGGGTTCTGCATCCCTTGGTTCTGGTTTCCCCCAGTAGGCTGGTTTTCTTGGGGGTGATTTCCGCCTTGGCCTGGGTTGTTATTGTTCCAGTTTTTTCCTTTATATTTGGCATGATTCGATTGATGGGTTGGATTTTCTGTATTTAGCTGTTCAAAATTTTGATATTGTTGAATGGGAGAGGGTTGAACAAAATTAACCCCAGCGTGAGGGTGTCCTTGTGGTGGAGTTATGGGCTGTGGAAGGCCAGGGAATGGAAAGTATGGATTATTTTATGGTAATGATCCGTAAGGTACATAGGAAGGAGTGGCACTTTTGCTAGTACTTAGAGTATAAGATGATTTAGAGGGAGTACCAGAACTTGTTTGGATAGGTGGGCGTATTGTGGGTGTCGGCGGTGGCCCACTGATGGGTGGAGGAAGGGCAACAGGGTATGGTTGGTTATAAGGGGGTGGAGGATAATAAGGGGTTCCTCCATATGTCGATGGATATTGAGGTGTGCCATACATTGGTGGTTATTGGGGTTGTGGTGTGTGGTGCATGGTGTTACCAATCAATCCGTCTGCTGAGTGAGACATCCCGGGTTTATCTTGGCCAAATGGAATAGGTTTTGGGAGATCAGGAAGTACTGTGTACAAGTACCCTGATTGTGAATAGATGAGGTCGTATTGTTGAGCCTTACTGATGGCTTCTTCTTCTGATTGAGGGAAGGTGGAAGCTACATCTTTACCGAGGAGAGAGACAAGTGATCTGAGAAACCAATCAAGACATTCTTGTTTGGTGTTTTTTGCTTTGCACAAACTACATCATCGATGCCACTCGTGAATGTGATCAGCGATATGTGTGGTGTTTAAAATTAGAGAGTAGTTCAAGACCATTGTCATGGTGGATTGGTAATTGGAAGAGGGTAAAAAATGCTTTGGCCAAGGACTCAAAAGTCACATGGGACCCCGATTTTTCGTCTACGTACCATTTGGCTGATGGGCCAGTGAGTGTGTGTTGAAATAATCATAGTTAGATGGAATCATCCATAATGCTGTTGGAAGAGCACCATAAGTGGAAAGTCATGACATGGTTGGCAGGGTCATCTCCTACCTTTCCTTCAAACTTGGGGATATATGAAGGTAGTTTGGTAGGCATTGTAGGCCATGTGGGGTCATGGAATATAGAATCATTTGTGAGTTTGCTTAGATCTGGTATGTTGAGAGAGGCCAAGTATGGCATCTGGAGTGGTGGTGGAGGAGTAATTCCAACCATGGTGTGAGTGGTTTGTGAACCTGACCCTTGGGGGGGACTAGGTGGGTTTGTACTTCCCCCTTGAGAGGGAGTTGGCCCCCTGCTTCCATGTAAAGGAGAGCGAGTGGACGGTGGACCTTGGGAATTGGACCCAAGCAAGGTGGAACCAAGCAAATTTGATCCTAAGATAGTGGCACTCACCGGAGTGTGAGGTGGAGTCGATGATTTGGCAAGACTAGGAACTCTCTCTAGAATAGGAGGGAGGTTTAGAAAGTGTCTGGAATGACGGGGATTTTATGGGTCCCCTATGATGTCCGACTAGCTGAGTGGATGTGTACAAATGGTGGTGATAGTAATCAATAAGAAAGAGCCTTTGTTGCAATTCTTGAACTTTACACTATATATATCTAAATCAAATGTAATCAGAAGTGCATCATACATAAAGTGTTTTGATAAAGAATCATATAAGTGGATAAGTGGATTTTGTTCGCGTAGGGGAACAAAGAAAACAAATGCTCGTGTCCTAAAAGACGTAACATCCTTCCTCTCAAAATAGCACTGGACCTTCCAATAGCACTCGATAGTGGGGTCTGAAGCCACCGGAAGAGAAACTAGTGAAGGATGAAGCAATCAATTATAATGAGGGGTAGAGGGGGCATATCTCGAAAGAACTGGTGATATTTCCCAATAGCCACACAAAATCTGATCAAGGTGCAATTGCAGCCCACAATTTCCACCTAGATAGATGTCCTAAAATTTGGTCACTAAGTACCTCGGTCAAAGTGCGACATTTAGATTTTCGGCCTAAGAAATGGGTCACGGGAGATCCCATCCAAGAGGTGGGTGCCTCAAGGGGGGATGCACAGAAAAACCGGACCTCGGCCTTCAACCCTTCACGGGTATCTCCTTGCATTATGGTGTTAGGAACACTTGACTTGGAGGATTTAAAGTTCCCTATTTGACAACTTCTATTGTTTTGAAAATGTGAGAACTAGATAATGGGGGGTTATTTGGATGCCTATCCCCAAAATCCTACCTAGACTAAAATATTTCTTCTGGCACCTCTCTTGGAGGAAAACTTAGTGATTTTTTAGAAAAAAATTAGATGTGGTTGTTTGAGAGATTGGGGGTGTGAGCCGATCTCGTTGAAATTAAGTGGGAGTGTATAGTTTCGTCAAGAAAAGGGTGGGGTGTTTCAAAATCCCTTTGGAGGAAACTTACTTCAAACTCCATGTTTCGAGATGAAAAATATGTGATTGAGAAGTGACTTTTGTGTGTGAATGAGTGAAAGTGTGCCAATTTTTTAATAAATTAGGTGTCGCCTTGCTGCATGTGGACTTCGCTTGGTCCTTACAAGTCTTTGATTACCTATTTAACTAAATGTCATTGGTAAAACCTTGCACAATTCAAAATGTCCCTAGGAAGCTAGCATGTGGACATGTGGGTCCTTTACTATTTCTTTTAACTCCCTATTGTGATTTAATATAAGAAAGCTTTGAAACTATCCTAGATTGTGATCATGTGGGCATGTATGGGCCCGTTATAAAACCTTTAAACTTCCCTAGTGATTTAATCTAAGAAAGTAAATTTCAACACTATCCTATCTTTGTAGCATGTGGGTATGTATGGGCCTGTTACAATCTTGAGATGTGTTTGAAAAATAAACTAAGAGGAGTCTCGAGGGGGGCTGTTGTCCTCTCCTAAAGGTTTATTCTTTTTAAGGGAGATGACATTGCCCTAAAACCTTTTTCTGATTCTCAAGATCACTTTGAAGCGTAAGAGAACAACATACTCAACGATTGATATCCAATTTCTGGTCCCAATGTAATTTTTATGTGATTACAAATGATTCCAACTTATACTCTTAGTCAAAGCAAGCCATCCATGTGGTAAAATGAAAACAAAAGAGGAACTAATGATTTTAAACCCCCTAAGTGCCTATGTGTTTTGACTAATCCCTTTATATGGAGAGGGAACTAAGTGTGGTGCACATTACAACATGCATGGAATCATTTTTAAGAAGGCTAGGGGCCTTCCACAAATTACAAAAAGGCTTATAATGTGTATTTTTCTGCACAGGTGTGCGGGTCTCAAAGTAGACAGAGGCGCACTAAGCACCAATGCGTGAACCAAAAAAGACGTTGGGGCGTAGGTGTGTGGAAGGCACTGAATAACACAGTAATTTTGGCACACGTGCGCACAATGTGTGAATGTGGGCCACTAAACCTACACACACTTGTCACACGACCTTGAAGAAAATTCTGGATGGAATTCTCTCAACTTAGCTTTGAATTTGATGTTTTGCAGGTTGGCTTTGCCCGGTTATGGTACTTTTAGATTAAATAAATCGAAAGAAGAGCTAGAATAACCCAAATGGGGTAGAAAATTGATACCTATCCCCAATGGAGTCGTCAATCTGTTGCGCCTCTTTTGTCACCTGAATGAGCAAAATAGAGGTGCTTACAAGCTTAGTTGGGTTAGCTAATCAAGACAGCAGTGAAGGAAAGGGTTAGAAAAATAAACATAAAAGACTAAGATAAGAATTAAACTAAGAAAGGAAAGAACAACTAAACTATTGAGCATAAGGACATAAGAACAAGAAACAAACAAGAGTCATGTCACCAATGGAAAGGATTGTATTAGTGAAAAGAAAACACTGAGAAGAAAGAGGACTTTGGGTCCCTTCTTCCTCCAAGGGAGGGATCTTGGACCCTCACAATTGAGCTCTTCTTACAACTTTGAAACTTGAAAGAAATGGTGAAACAATCCCAACCTAACCCACTCAAAAGGTGATGTGGATTGCCCAAATGGAATGGTGCTAGTATGCTCTTGATGAGAAAAGAGGATTCCCCAAGAGAATAGCAACAGCATAACCTTGCAAATGAATTCCTTGAAAATGTAGTGCACCCATGGCCTTGCTTTATAGCACCACTTTGAGGTATTGTGCAACCAACTTTTAGTGTGAAAAGGGGTTGTTTAGGGCACATTTAGGTCTTTGAGCAGCCACCCAGCCAGATCCAACCAATATTTGGGTGTCAAATCGACTTGGAAGTTGAACCAGAAGTGGGTGGGAGGTCGACCAACATCATAAATGTGTCGTTCTTAGGTGTGCGCGGCTTTTAGCGCCCACAGTTGTGCATCGTGCGCATGTGTGTTTTTCCTGCATTTCTGGATGGCGCAGGTGCGTGTGTGCCCTGTGTAGTCATAGTGCATATTGATTTTATAACTGGTTGTATAGTTTTGGACCTTTTGGAAATGCTTTTTTGGTAATTTTGGTCCATGGCTGGACTCATAGCTTTTTGAATATGTTGGATTCCTGTAACCGTTTATGGACAAAATTTCAGTGATAACAGATTTTTTAAAGGATTTGGCACAAATATAAACTTTAGCAGAACATATCATCCCCAAACAGATGGGCGAACAAAGAGGGTCAATCGAATAATTGAATACATGATGAGAATGTATGTGATGGATAAGCCATCTAAGTGGGAAGATTACTTACACTTGGTTGAGTTTTCATATAATAATGGGCATTAAGCTTCATTGAGAATGAGCCCATTTGATACCTTGTATGGTAGGAAATACGATACTCCAGTAAGATGGGACAACCCAGTAGATAGAGTGGTACTTGGACTGGAGTTTCTCAAGGACATGGAAGAATAGGTTGTTAAGATCAAGCATAATTTAAAGGCAGCTCATGATAGACATAAATTTTATGTAGTCAAGAACATGACAGCTAGAGAATTTAAAGTAGGGGAGCATGTACTTTTGAAAGTGAAGCCCAATAAAAGATCTTTGAAATTGGGTAGTTGTACAAAGATGGCAGCCAGATTCTGTGGTCCATTTGAAATATTTGATAGCATAGGGTCAGTTCCATACATGCTTGCATTGTTTGCTTCCATGAATGTGCATAATGTATTTCATGTATCTTTACTACAGAAATATTTACATGACCCTAACCATGTTATTGATTGGCATATAATTCAGGTAGAGATGGAGGGAGATTTTCAGGTTCAACCAGTGCGGGTACTGGACAGAAAAGTCAAAATGCTCTGGAATCAAGTTATAGAGTTGGTAAGAGTTTAGTGGACCTACTACAGTCCTGAATATGCTACCTAGGAGCATGAATATTCCATGCAGGCAGAGTACCCGCATATTTTTGAATAAATTTGAGATTTGGATCTCTATTTTTGTATATGCATTCAGGATAGTGCCAAAATAAGGGGGAGGGGATGTAAGACCCCAGGTATTGAACCCCCATTTTAAATAATGTATTGTTACAATGCTAAGAGGCCAGAGTGCCCAAACAATTATTAAAAGGTGAGTGTGCCCAAGACATGTAATGTTTTTATCATTATTAATAATAAATACATGGTTGGTTGCTAGACAAACAAGGACTAGAGTTATAGGGGAGCTTGAGGGGCTAAGTGCTTATTTCCTATGTTAATTACCCTTTCTTTCTAAGGGAGGGGATCAGTTACGTGAGCTTCTTGGGGAAGACTAGGAGGTTCTTGATTTCCCCATGAAGTTACTTAAACCTGCCTCTGGTCCGATGGGGGTGTTGGTCGTTGGCTCATTTTCTCCTTCACTTTTGAATTCACACTATTCTATCCTTCATGCACTTTCATGCATGCACCTCCATGCACCCACTTACCCGTTCATTGATCCATCCATCATCCACGTCTTGGCTTGGGAAAGGGAGCCAAACTTTCAAAGAATTATCCATGTGATAGTTGGCTATAGTGGTCGCTGGAGTGATCCAGACACGACTTGAGGCCCACATGTCTGATATGTGTTGGCATGTGTCTATCGTTTCTCACAACTACAACTCATGAGAGTTCCAGCATCGAGATTCTAGACCAGTTGAGTTGGATCCTGAATTAAGGAGAAGGACTACCTGAGAAGTTACGTGGTAGAGAAGGGTGGAGGTCCATTCTCTCGGGTGGTGCAGGTTGGGTAGAAGAGAGTTGGGTACTTGGATTGTTGTGAGACCTAGGAAGTCTATGAGAGCTTGGGTGCTAACTGGTTTGGGAAGCCAAGTAACACTCTGGAACTGTCCTTGTGGATTCATAGCCCTAGCTCGAGGGTGACGCTGTTGTTGAGATTTGAAGCAATAGTGTCTACGGTTGGGTGGAGCATCCTTGGTCTGCAGCCAGTTGGTTTCATCTTTCATAAAGATAAGCACTCTTTGTTATGGTATCATTTACATGTATATGAATGCATTTCCGCTTTGTATATTTAATTATCATTTAATTGAATCTTTAGACTATGCATGCTTGTTGGATATTGATGTGCATGTCATTAAAGTCTTTTCTTTTAAGCATCCTTAAATTTTAAAATGTATATGTAAAAGAAAGAAGTCCAAGGGTGGGATTGAAGGTAGCATGCCCTGGCCTATGGGTGGCTAGGTATGTTACACCACCTCCAAGTTAGTCGCATCCTCATGGGCTATGAATTGTACTTCTTGCATTATATTATCTTGAAGTCTGTATAATGCCTTGGTGGGTATCTGCACCATGAATATTTTAAATTGCTTGATTTCCCCCATGGGTTTATGTGCAGTCTCTTGATCCATTCTGATCATTTGGAAAGTGACTGTGAATGTGTCCATGCATTGCACTACAAACTATAATTTCTCCTCTCTTTATTTCTGCATAGGGTGTTTTTGTTTATTTTCATGTCCCTATGTTGTGGTCTGTGGTACTGCTTGATTCCATAATTGTTGTAGAGTTTCATGGACTTTTATGAGCTTGGTCATGATCTCTTCTCTTTGTTCCTCTGCAACATGGACCACCTCTTCTCCCCAGTCTTGGACCTTGTTCGCGATGAACTCAACATCATCCTCTATTAAGGTGATGACTAGGTCTTTTGTGGTATACTTCATCTTTTTTCACGTCTCTTCTACCTGCGTTGTCTTATTTTTTGTCTGTGAGGGTTTCACCCCACTTGTTGTAACTTGTACCCTTTCTTCACCAGCCTATGATGTATCCCACTTTCTGATATCTTGTTGGTTGTCTATCTTTGTCGATGTTGTTGTTATCCTTAGTCTTTTAGGCACTGCGCTACTTCCTGACAGTTGATTCCATGCTGCAGCCCTTCTAGTGTTATCAGTTGAACTGTTTGTCTTTGCTAAGAAACCTACTTTATCCTTTTCCTTGGGCTTGGTGGATTGTGTCACGGATGATTTTGTTGTTGGTTTTACTACTCGCATCTTCCACTATGTTGGTTAGTCTCTGATTACCCATTCAATTTCTTCCTTGGTGACACAATATTTCATCTCCAACCATGTCTTATTTGGATCCCTTGTGGCCTGGACCCACATGTGATGCTTGGATCCCTTGAACCTGGCTATTTCTCCAGCGTTGGATCCAGTCCTAGCTTGATCATGATCTCCCTGCACTTAAAATGAATAATATTCCTCTTCTACTACTTTCACAAGGTTAGATAAAACCAAATCTAACTACATGAAACAAGCACGATATTCATATGTAAACGTAAAAGAGATAGAAGTATGGGAATAGGCCAAGATATTATTATTAAGAGAAACAAGAAAGGATTACATCCATGATGTGATGTAGATCTTTCTCCATGCTTCTCTTTTCCAAACCCACTTTGAAACTTGACATCATGTCATTGATAAGCTCTGAATTTCATAAGACTAGAGGTTTGATACTCTTCAAAACTCCCCTATCAACAACAAGCTCTTATTCAAAAACTAGTCTTTACCCATGAGAGACCTTGTTTATATAGAATCTTGGGAGTTTTAGCCAACTTATGATATTAAGGGAAGGTTGACATATTTACTCCATAATTTAGGATTGATTACATAAAAAGGAGAGACTCTATCTGATGAGTCATATATCAATCACAACCACCCTGAAGTATCTTGAGATTGACCCAAAAAAAAAGAAGGAATTAGGTAAAACTTCCCTAACAAGACTGACGCTCGCTAGAAGAGGTGTTCAAGGCATCAGTGATGCTCCCCAACAATGAGGAGAGGGGTTTCAATTCTCCCTAACCCATAGTATTGGAGTTTTATTGCTCCAAAAAAATCAAAATATCATGGTAAAAGTGATGTTTCCAACCTTCGTAAAATGAGGTTTTCTTCTATTTGATGGCTAGGGAACATGGAAAAATGATTTCCATGGTGTCGACGCTGTGAAACATAAGTGTGACACTTA
This sequence comes from Picea mariana, assembly GCA_032191745.1. Classification (NCBI taxonomy): domain Eukaryota; kingdom Viridiplantae; phylum Streptophyta; class Pinopsida; order Pinales; family Pinaceae; genus Picea; species Picea mariana. The sequence goes on from JASDQU010247329.1 coordinate 13,800, forward strand.
AGAAAGTTTCATTTTGTAATTATGACACTTAGTAACACAATAATATGTAAGTGTGACACTTAGTAGAATATGATACATAAATGTGACACTTAGCACAACACTATGCATGTGACAATTTTGTGTGTAACAGATTCCCCCTAAAGTGTGAGCTAAAAATAGAAACAGATGGATGAAACACTTTAAAAAATGATGTGTGCCAAGTGGTGCTAGAATAGGAGAGTTGGATGGAAGCTTCAAACAAACATAAAACAACATATATATGAATCACCTCGAGGTAGGAATACCCATGTGCTGTACAAAATGGACTTAAAGCATGGTCACTGACCAATACACTGTAGATCCATGACAATGCTTACAAAGGATATGGCCATAAAAATACAATTTCAATCCACACCTCCATGACTTGATCAAGTTGTAGCCAGTGCACGATTTTACACAGTGGAGCTACAATATGAAAACATCATAGCCACAAACCAATATAAAGTGGATCTATGTGGCAGTGTACATCAGTAAGATTATCCTCCATCGCAACCTAGGTTGGGCACATAACACTAGTAGGTGAAAAAAACATTCCCAGGGTCTTCATCCTAATCTCGAACCAATATTATTCTAACCATGTGAATACATGTGTTGATATCGAACATGGTAGAAACCACTTGATTAACAATTTTTGGCCCTTGACCAAGTTTGGGGATAATCTTGGTCATGTTTGACCGTTTTTGGGACTTCGACAGCCTATCGAAGATGGAGTGCAAAATGAAGCAGAGATTGCAGAATCTTGGCCCACTTTTGGGTTCCTTTTTGGGTTTTGGGAATATGTAATGGGAAAGGGATGTTGGCCCATGGGTTTACTCATGCTTAGGCCGCTTTTGTATGTATAAATAGAAGGATAGGAAAGAAAGTAGTAGTATTTGAATATTGTATCTATGTGATATAGGCTATGTGCCAAGAAGGGATCTGTGTGATCAAAGGTTTTGTGCATTCTGTATAGAGTTGTAGATCTTAGCGCAAGTTCCTGTGTGAAGATATAGAAGGCTTTGTGTTGTAGGGAAAGGAAGAAGGATCTAGTGAGTTGCGCAGATCTTTTGTCCTCTGTGGAGTAAGTGTTTCTAAGGCTCTGTGCTTGTAACCGATTGGCGGACGATAATAAAGAAGATTTGGTGGACGTAGCCCGAGGGTGGGGGTGAACCATGTAAATACAGTGTTATCTACTTTGTGCCTTGTTCTAATACATTGATGTGATTATTTGCTAAATGCTTTGAGATGAGTAGATAGATCTTATATGTATGCTTATGCTCAGTGCTTATGGTGCGTAGAATGTTAGATCTGATCCATGTGTATATGCTAAGTGTTTGATCTGTTAGATCTTAAGAACATGTTGATGCTAAGTGCTTGAATATTCTAGTTCATAGTGAATGTTGTGAAGCTCTGTTATACCAGTGAAGTGGTTATTGATTGCATAATAAATAACCGACAGTGATAAGTGTTATATTAAGAGGTATAATCACATATCTGTATCCCAGCTAAGGTTGCAGACACTTGAGTCCTGCAACCACCCCTTCCTCTACCTTAGGTGAGACTTCATATTCTTCGTAGGTGTTGCTGAAAGGTCCGGTAGTTAGGGATTCATTAGTGCGCTCTTGAGCGTTGAACCCTAGTTTTTCCCCTATGCCAAAAAATGGTTCCATTGCGAGGACCTGAAACTATGATTGTTGGGAACTAAGAAAGAGGAATCTCTGTGCAAAGATTCATCCTGAAACTGTGAAATCTCTGTGCGTAGATCTGTGCCCTAGTGCACAGTATTCTACTTGATGTGTAAAGATTTGAACTAAATTAAGAAGGTTATATCTGAGAGAAAAAATCCTGATCTTAACAGAGAAGGCCAGATCTAAAAGAAAGGAGGTCGGATCTGTAGAAAAGAAGAAGGATCTGAAAGCTTTGTGCTCCAAGAAAGGTAAAAGCGAGAAGTTCTGATTGAAAGAGGTAAGATATGTAATCTTTGTGCTCTGTTAAAGGTAAGAATATTTAAACATTATTAGATCTGAAAGGTTTGTGCTCTGTAAAAGTAAGAAAGGTGAATTTTTTTTTTCTAGAGTATGGATCTAGGTATATCTGATAGGTTTTGTCCTAGTTTGAAAGCTAGGGTGTTAATAGACGAAAAAAGGTTTGATATGAATAGATCTGATAAGATTAATGAAATATATGTTATACCTATGCATAGAAAGAATGTTTGGACTAACAAATGGATGCAAGATCCTAGAAATAATTTATTGTAGGTTACCTGCACAGAATAGATCTAGCTAGAAAATACTACACACATTTGCAGAGAGAAATTGAGAAAGAAGAAGCAAGAGAGAAAGAATGGAAGAATTCTCATTAACTGTATTCCACACTCAAAGAGTGAATAATTTACAATAGATATAGGATACATGAGTAACTAATGAGCCATAGTGGTGGTCTAGATTGATCTAGACACACACCAACAGTTACAAGAGTAAACTACCACCTAGTCTAGTCTCTCAGGCAGTTACGGGAGTGAACTGCCACCTAGTTGAGTTAACTAGTCAACTAGTCTTCAGTTAGCTTATTGAAAAAATATTAGTGAGTTGGTGATGATCCCAATGTTTCATGGTGACAAAACCAGTGCAACATCTAAAATCAACTCAACTAGTCAAACTGAAGTGTCAACTGAAAGAGAATATTCTCCAAGTGGAATATTCTCCCCTAAAATATAGGAGACTGGATAATGACTAATTATGACTAATAAACAAGGAATAA
>JASDQU010247331.1:1359-16577 GCA_032191745.1 Picea mariana
AGGTCATATGGAATCATATCGAGTTTTGGGGACTACACTCATATTTTAGCCAAAATTTGATTAAGGCCATGGGTATGATCCCTCGATCACATGGGTGAAAGGTATGAAGGAGGCACCCTTCTTCCGCAGAATTTGAACTTGACATTCCCTCTAAGGTAGTCTCAAAAGGTCGGCATGACTTTAACATTTCAGTTAATCCTACCTTGACTCTCTGGCAGACTCACATCCCATAACTCTCTAGTGGATAGACTGAGTTAAATAGAAGGCCAGTTAAATATAGCAGTTTATAGAAGAAAATGAGCATTTCTAATAATTGTTCAAACACTATAAAACTTAACCATAAAACTAAACTTTCAATCATCACATCCATTGTATTACACAAAGTATGAAAATACTTATCAGAACTGGAAAACATGAAGCGACTCCTAAAAGGGGTGCTCGTTTCCACCCAAACATGGGCACATCCACTCCTGATGGATTTACCACTGGCCACCCTCGAGCTAGACCATGATGCTCTAAGAGAGACTCTTTCTCCTTGATCAACAACATCCAGGGATGGAGGCTACTCTCCTCCTCCCACAGGATCTTGGCAACCGGTTTTCTCTATACAAAGCAAGGAGGTCTACACGAGTACTTCCATAGTCACTCATAAACCTTGTTTATCATCTTGTGGAAAAACCTTGCCCATGGATTCTTATAGCCAGAACGATCTTGCTTCTCCATTTTCCTCTCTACTCCAAAGTTGAACAACACTCTCTTCTCTTCTGAAGATCATTTCCTCCACTCTACTTCCTTGCAGATCTGCCTCTGTGTACAGAAGTTATTACTTTCTTTCCTTCCTTAGCAAGGTTGTGTGGGTCTGAATCTCCAACTCCTGGTCAATCCTGGAAGCCTTAGAGATGGGTACCCTTCCCCATATCCTTTTTAACTCTTGAGGAGGCCTTCCAACAACTAGCCTGACTGGTAATTCATTTCTCGATCAGAGGATTGTTGAGAAATTATATCCAGTAAGTACTGGTTTGGTGAGGGTCATCTCAACCATTCTGATTTTCCCTCACCATCTCTCTCATAGAATCCATGGTATATCTTGGCAAACTCCCCCTCTTTCAGCAGTTGTGCAACACATATCCATTTTCTATTAATAATAGAAAATTCATACATTAACCCTTTTATACAAAGGTTCATCAAATCAAACATTCACACATATTTAGTCTGCCATAGTCTCTTGGCTAGTTATAGTTATATTTACAAACTAGGGGAAACAAGGGTATTACAATCCCCTCCCCCTTAAAGGAATATCGTCCTCGATGTTCTATATGTCGATGTGCTTTGTATGTACAAAAATAAACACAAATGGATACGCATGTTTCATGGAATCCTCCATTTCCCATGTAGCCTCATCTAGGCCAAAGTGTTTCCACTGCACCTTGACATGTGCAACGATTATGTTCCTAAGTGGGGTTTCCTTCCTATCTATTATGCATTAAGGTTCTGGCAAGAATTCTCCCTCAGGTTCCACCTGAATCACAGACCAGTCAATAATATGATTAGAATCATGTACATATTTCTTTAATAATGAAAAATGGAAAACATTATGTTCCCTCTGTTAGCACACTGTAAATTTTGTCCGGTTGATAGAAAAATGATAGAGGTAAGTGTTTCAACCAAGAGAATCATTTCAAAATCCCTAGGCACCAGTAGTCATCAAACTTCTCCCAAGAATATAAAGATCACAAAATCTCCACAGATAGTAGATCTGGAGGAAGAAGAGCCTAAGGAGAAAGTAAGTATGGATATGGTAGAGAGTGGCACCAGCAAGGAAGAAGCTGGTAAAAGAAGCATGCCCCAAAGTGAAAGCAGCTCAAGATCTTTAGCAGCAAAAAACACATTTTTGATAAAAACACCTAGAGCAATCTATCAATCTAAAGAAGATTTAGCAAAGAAATATGTTGTGAAAGGAAGCTTAGCCATGAGTGAAATAAGAGAGTTGATACCTGAGTTAGAAAGGATTTCTCAGCATAAGTCTTCTCTGTTCTCACTCGGGGATAAAGAGAAGAAGACACTCAACATAGCCGTTGCAGATGAGGATAAAGTGTCTGAGGTTAACCTACATTATGAAAACATCAATGCCCCAGACAAGGTGAAATTCCATAGAAACACCAGTGACATGCCCTATTCAGACTACTTGGGTCTGAGCTTGAAGATTTCAAGGTTGAAAACTCATGCACTTAAGTTGGAGGGACAGTTAAGACAAGAGAAATCATCCAGCAGAGCTTGGCAGACTCAAGTCAAGAGATTAGAATATGAAGGCCCTCGGGGAGTGAAAACTTCCTTATAAGAGAAAGACAAGTTGATTCAAAGCTTGAAGAAAAAACTAAAGATGTCTACCACCAAGCATCCACAAACAACAGAGTTGGTTGCTCTGGAACAAGAAAAAGAGGCATTTCAACAAGAAGCATTGAATTACAAGGCCAAAGTATTGCAACTAGAGAAAGAAAAGGTAAATTGGTCACAAAGACAGACAAAAGTATCAAACATGATTGTAGTTATACCTTGTACTATAGAAACTGGGCCAAGCATTGAAGGACTTGTCTAGGCTATGTCACAAGTTATCCTGAAGGAAGGATAAATCAATAGCCTTAAGGGAGATATAGAAAATTTGCAACAAGAAATGAGAATATGGCCCATTTCCAGAAAGAGAATCAAGCTTTATAGGAAAGAGTAGACAAGTTGAAGATAAGTTTGAAAGGCAAAGGATTCTTGCAGGGAGCTAAACATGTCATCCGAGATTCTATTGTTGTTGAAGCTTCCAAGTTTAGGGTGTAACTAAATTTCATAAATGACAAAGATAGCATGGCCATCACAGCTAGGAGCATGTGCATTGTTGTGAATGAGACGTTGGCAAAAAAACCCTCAGAGTGGGCACATAATGATATAAATTTGTTGAATTCCATCTCCACATCTGAACTTCAGACCATTGGGGTAAAAGACAGGACTACATTGATCATTTGGGCCAAGAGGATCATTTCCAAGCATAACCTGCTTAAATCATTCCAAACCAAGGCCATGTAGATGGGAGCAGAGTATATAGAAATTCAAATATATGTTTGATGATTTGTTCATCAAAGGCCTCCCACCATTTTGGGATGGTAAAGGAAAATTGTATGATCATGAGTAATAAAACTCTCTCCTCGCCCAATGCAGAATGGATCACTCCAAGTTCAAAAGCATGGAGGAAAACTTGAAGGGGACAAACCTGGTGGAGTATTTGACCACAGATTTTGAGATCTTGAATCAGTTCAAGACAATGAATATCAGACTGCCAACATGACTTATGCCTTTTGCATTGACCTGGAGATCCTGATCAAGAAAATGATGGATTACAAGATCCCTTCTGACTTGCAGTGGAAGGAGATAGTGCGGTTGGGAAAGACAAAATGTAGTTTTCCAAGAACCAGCAAATAGCCTCCAAGTGTCACCAAATTGGCAAGTTCGACAGAGGACCAAAGAAGGACAAATGGGAGGAAAAATTGGTCATTGGTTTATGAAACGTTTTTTATTAATCATTGTAAATTGGTTCACATACCGAGACTAACAGTTGAAATTATTGTAGTCAGTTTTAGAAGCTGAAACGTTTCAATTCATCTATTGTAATTGGTTTCTAATTGAAAGGAACACTAAATTGTATAAATGATAGAGGTTCTGAATGTATTAATGTTGGCATAAGTGCAAGGGCACCTTCTTAGTTGTTCTGAACTCTATTGTAAATTTCTAGAACTGAATTGAATACATATGCCGAAGCTTTTGAAGTCTTTGTTGGCCCTTGACCAAGTTTTGGAGATCCTTGGTCAGGTTTGACCTATTTTGGGACTTCGATAGGCTGTCAAAGGCGAAGCGCAAGTTGAAGCGGGGATCGCGGGATCTTGGCCCCTTTTAGGGAATTTTGGGTTTTGGGCTTATGTAACGAGTATGGGGATGTCGGACCATGGGTTTGCCCATGTTTAGGCCCTTTTGTAATGTATAAATAGAAAGATAGGTGATGTAAGTAGGTGGTGTGATTCTAGGTGGTAAGGGCAAGTGAAAGCCAATGTGATAAGTGCAAGTGATAGTTGTAAATGCTTTGTGCATGCTGTGTGAGGATTGCAAAGCTAAGTGAAAGTGACTATAAAAGACTGTGTAAAGGATTTGTGTTGTAACCTAGCTCGGGAAAGGAGGATCTAGCGAGGTGGTGCAGATCTTTTGTCATATGCGAAGTAGGACCCGCTGGCTCTGTGCATGTAGATGATTGACAAAAGACAATAACGAGAAGAAGAGTTGGGAGACATAGCCCTAGGCTGGGGGTGAACCACATATATCCGATGTTGTGGTTTCTTTGTGAATTATGGTTGTTTTATGGTTCATATGATTAATTCTTAGTGAAATGATGTATGCTTAGATGAATATGATAGCTTAGTGCCTAATGATGTGAATAAGATGCTAGATCTGATCTATGTTGATGTGCTTAGTGCTTGAATGTGTTGAATCTTGTTGAATACTGTGCTACGTTGTAATTAGGGTTTATATGCACTGTAGACAAAGGTTAAGTACTAATGAATGACAATCGCTAAGTGCTTTGTTAAGGTGTTGTAATCACAGATCTGTGTCCCAACTAGGTTGCAGACATCTAATTCCTGGAACCACCCCTGCCTCTACCTCAGGTGAGACTTCATCTGCTTCACAGGTGTTTCTAAAAGGGTCAGTAGTTAGGGTTTTGTTGGTGCGTTGTTGAAGTGTTGAACCCTGGGTATGCCCCTTTGCCAACAAATGGTTTCGTTGCATGTTCTATTGCATTGAATATTTGTTCATCGACCTGAGTTATCCGATCTTGAGCATGCATGTCAAACGAACTCAGCGTTGCAAAATTTTTTATCAAAGAGGTTTTAATCAAACTCATGGCTTAGAAGGTGATGTCTGTCAGAATTCAAGCTTCGTCAATGAGAGGAGTGCAAGCCTCCTCGTCGATTGCTCGCGGATCTAGACCATCCCAAGCTATGATAGATAAAAGAACCAAGCATCGAGATGACTTGGCAAATGCAAATTTAATCCCATCCTTCCTAACCGACTACATCTCACCTCTGGTTGGCACAGTGAATTGTGACAGTGTTCCGAGGGACTTCAACTACACTTTGGTTACTACGTACCTCCTGAAGGGGATACGCACAAGAAAGCCTCAGCCGAATAAGATCATGACAATAAATATCAACGACTTTAACCAAGGATATCACAAGAACTTCATCATGCTCTCCCCTCACGGGTATTTGACTAGGACGAAGGGGAAGAAGTCGAGGATAATCCCCCAACCATAGACTATGGACCTCGCACAGTCCACTATTGTGAACGTGATGAAAATACCTCATTTTGGAAGGAACTAGGAGGTTAACGCATGCATTAATCTCCTGTTGTCGAGCTTCCATGGAGGATACCTATGGCTAGACAAACGCATCACCGTCGACCCAGCATTGATCCATCAGATCACAGGATTGAGCATGCAGGGAGAAGACCCACAAGACTTTTACCCAGGGAAGGCTAGAGACCATGCCCTGACATAGAAGATTAAAGATACATTTGACGATGTGGAGAAGGGGAAGAAAGGCTACAAGGTAGCCTCCATCCAGAATGGTGCAGTGCGCCTTGCTTGCCAATTGATTGCTGGTAATATAGTCTGGAAGAACAGACCCACGTAGGTCACAAGGTTTGTTGTCGACCTTGCAGGGAAACGAGTGGAGGGGCTACATATGAACTGGGAAAAGTACTTAGTGAACTAGTTAGACCAAGACTACAACAAATCTTAGGATCAAGGCTATGAGCTCCATTTTAGTTGGTTTTTGATACTCATCGCGTTCATATCTTGGGATATGTCGAAAGGTGCAACCTTCCCTAAACTAGAACCATCTAAACCCTTAGCCACGAAGTTCACTTTGCTTTGGTATTCGAGCANGTTCCACACCTATTACCTGCAGTTAAAGAGGTATATTGAGTTTGTCCCTCGTATAACGTCGAACACCCTGAACAGGTTCATGTCATTTGTGAAGTTCCACACAGACAAACATTTTATCTACATCACTGGACACGGAGATGAACACAAAGAAGTACTACAAAGTTACTACAAACTCACAAAGGAGGACCTAGAAGAAATAACTAAGGAGTGGCCTACAGAGCTCCTTATCTCTATTGACCCCACAGAACTGTCCAATCCCGAACTAATTGGAAGCTCGATGATCACTCGTGAAGGGCATGATACACTTGGAACTAGTAGAAGGAAGAAGACAGAAGAGGTCCAACAAATGAGGAGTGCATCAGAAGAAACTACTTCAGAATCACCTGGAGGAGGAGGTTATGATGAATTATCTAAAGAAGAGAACAATGGAAAAGAACACCAGTAGAAGCAAGGAAAAGTAACACTGCCAGAGAATCCCCCTGATGATGCAGAGCCATCTAACAAAAGAAAGGTTTCTCCCACGAAACCCACATCATGGAAGAAGTCAAAAGCTAGTAAGACCAAGTTGTAAACTGTGCTCACACTCAACGAATTTGACTTCATCATCGCAGTTGTATCATACATCTCGAAAGATATTTTGTAGAGAAATGAAGCTAAGCAAGAGACCATGTATGAAAAATTGAAGCAGAACTACAAGGGGTACAACAGGCCCTTCACTCCAGCTGTGTAGTGTCCATTGCGCCCCCACCATCATAAGAAACATAGTTGGGATATGAACCTACCCAACTCCCCAAACTAGCCAATGCGATCGAAGCTTTCCTTCGTCGTGCACGGGAAGAAATAGAATAGGCCATAGTGGCCCTGAAGCAAGAACACGAGGAAGTAATAGAGAAATGCAGGGATACACAGCAGGAGAAGGTTTCCCTCCAAATGAAGTTCGAAGAGGAGAAAGCATAGATCTAGCAGGAGAAAGAAAATTTTCTCGCAGAGCAGGTCAGAGTCAAAGACTCAGTCAATAGAGCACTTCGCTTTGTGATAGGCTTAGAGAAAAAGGAGGAAGACCCATAGAGCATCAAGTGGCGAGGCTTGTTGAAGCCATTCAGTAGCTTCAATAGAGAATAGTAGATCTAGAGCTACAAACAGTACCAAGTACTCCAGAGGACGTGCAAGACCAAAGAGAAGTCACTGCCTGGAGTGCAGTTGAGAGGATCAGAGCATTAGCTTTGGAATGTCAACAACTTAGCAGTAGAAGTGCGCAAACGTATGAGAGACTTATTGAGGACCCTGAACTGAAGACACTGGAGTCACAACTCAAGGAGGAAAAGTAGCAAGAAGCAATGGTACAGGCATAGCTAAAGCTCTTGTCAACAGTTGAGAGAATGAAATGATCCCAGGAACAACACATTGTTCAACAGCATGTCCATGCCATATAGAGAAAACTCATGGAAGTAATTCATAAGCTCCAGCCAGTCCAGAATGTAGCTTGCCAATTGTTCGAAGAGATTTAAGGACAAGGAGAAGAACTAGAAAAGGTAGTCACTGCAAGTGAGAAACGCTTCAAAGGACCTGTGAAAGAGGTAGTTCTTCATAAGTTCATCGAACAGGAGGCCTTGGCGTAGTAGCAGGTCGAAGTAGCTCGAGCCAGGCTCGAGGATTTTGAGGCAAAGATAACCAGATTAGAGTGACTCGGGATGAGTCACAGGTGAGTGTTTGGGGCCTGTTGGACCTTGACCAATTTTTGGAGATCCTTTTTTAGTTTTGACCTATTTTGGGACTTCGACAAGTTTTCGAAGGCGAAGCGCAAGTCGAAGCGGAGATCACAGGATCTTGGTCCCTTTTAGGGATTTTTTTGGTTTCGGGCTTATGTAACGGTTATGGGGATGTCGGCCCATGGGTTTACCCATGTTTAGGCCCTTTTCTAATGTATAAATAGAAAGATAGGTGAAGTAAGTAGGTTGTTTGATGTTAGGTGCTAAGGGCAAGTGAAGGCCAATGTGCTAAGTGCAAGTGATAGTTGTAAATGCTTTGTGCATACTGTGTGAGAATTGCAAGGCTGAGTGAAAGTGACTATAAGAGACTATGTAAAGGATTTTTGTTGTAACCTAGCTCGTGGAAGGAGGATCTAGCAAGGTGCATGCTGATCTCATGTCCTATGCAGAGTAGGACCCTGTGGCTCTGTGCATGTAGATGATTGACAGAAGACAATAATAAGAAGAAGAGTTGGTGGACGTAGCCCCAGGCTGGGGGTGAACCACGTATATCGTGTGTTGTGGTTTCTTTGTGCATTATGGTTTTTTTATGGTTCATATGATTAATACTTAGTGCAATGATGTATCCTTAGATGAATATTATAGATTAGTGCCTAATGATGTGAATAAGATGCTATATCTGATCTATGTTGATATGCTTAGTGCTTTAATGTGTTGAATCTTGTTGAATACTTTGATATGTTGTAATTAGGGTTTATCTGTGTTGTAGACAAAGGCTAGGTACTAATGAATGACAATTTCTAAGGGCTCTGTTAAGGTGTTGTAATCATAGATCTGTGTCCCAGCTAGGTTGAAGACATCTGATTCCTGCAACCACCCCTGACTCTACCTTGGGTGAGACTTCATCTGCTTCGCAGGTGTTTCCGAAAGGGCCAGTAGTTAGGGTTTTGCTGGTGTGTTGTTGAAGCGTTGAATACTGGGTCTGCCCCTGTGACAACAGTCTCTATGAAAAGATTCTAGTTGTGGTGATATGAGTTTTGTCTCCTTTCATTGTATGTATTTCCTATGTTCTTTAATTCCATTTGCATTTTCTTCTGTTTAAATTGGATAGTTAAAAGATCATAATTCATCTTATGATTCTCTCGTCTTAAGTGATTTAAACTGTGTAATTTTATTCCTAATTAATTCATAATTCATTTCAGTAATGCTCTGATGTGGTTACTTATTTTCTCCTTCTTCTACACTCTGCTTAAATACGAATTTACAACTCATATTCATTGCCTCATTTAGCCTTTATCCTCTGGAGAGTTCTACTGGCCAGTCATTGTTTTTATTCACTTTCAGAATTTCGACCCCATATCCCTAAGTGAACCTCCCCTTCCTTGCCAACAACTTTATAAAAAAAAAAAAACTAACTAAAATCTAGCCACTGATTTCCAAATAAATATCAAGTGACACGAGAGAGACCTCTTTGAGCTGAGCAGGCTAGTGCCCAGATATAAAGCTGGTTGAAACAGTTACCTATGTCATTTGTCTATCAGCCAGACAAAATTTACAGAGTGCTAACATTATGGCGCTGTTGTCGGGGACCGAAAGAGAAATCTTCCCTGGGAAAGGAATGACTTAAAGATTTAGTTTTGATTACTGAGGGTGACAATGAATCAAATACCTTATTGGCTGAGATTATTTTTTCCCTGGCCACCCCATTACCAAGAGACCAGTTGCACCAAGCAGTTTGATCTAGAAATCTTAGCTCCCAAGAGAATTCACACCAAGAGAAACCCAAACCCAGAAGCTCCAATCCATGTGTCTGATCCTGAAAATCTTGTACACAAAAGAAAAGAAAGGAAAATAGGACCAGTTTTGTGTTTAGACCGATATCTATCCTTGCCCAAAGATGGATTAACAAGCATTGAAGACCTTGAGTTTGATGTAAAACTTGAACAAACTCTATTCATAACTAAATCTGAATCTTGTTTGAATGAGGTCATCTTTGACAAAAAAAAAATTCCAAGATTTGATTGTAGTTGCATCTATGAAGCCTATAGTGATTCATACTCAGAACCAACAACCACTTCAACCCCTCATAGTAGCCATGGCAGCTATATTTTCTCCTCTTGTACTTCTTGCTCAGCTACATGATTTACCTCGGGAGTATAATTTAAGGATCAAACTGTATGATGTTGAAGGTAGTGTGTCAGCCCAGAAACATCTAGACTGGTTCAATGATTTTATAGACTTGGAAGAAGTATATTTTGAAGATGCAAAAATGAGACTGTTTGCACAAAGTCTTGCAAGAGAGGTGGGGAAATGGTTCAGCGCTCTTCCATCAGATAGTATCATAAATTTTGAGGCCTTTGAAACCATTTTCTTGCAAAATGGGGTGACAAGAAGAACCCCCTTCAGTTATTGACTCAGTATAAAAACATGAAGAGGTCACCTAACGAAACAGTGCAGGATTTTTTAGCCAGATTTGTAAAGGTTTATAATATGATTCCTACTGAGGTAACCCCCCCCCAAAGTTTCTCAACTCAGATATGTTGATTCTTTTGAAAGTGATTTTGCTTTGTTATTGAGGGAACAAAGATATTCTTCATTAGATGATATGATGATTGATGCCATAAAAGTTGAGGTAAATATGATGGCTTAAGGAAAGATCAAATCTGACTCTGACAGGGACATGAACAGAGCTCAAGATAAGGCATAGCCTTCAACCTCACAAACATCAGAAGAAAGGTTTGAAACGATGATGAAAATCATGGATAAAATGATGGAGAGAATGGACTTTGACAATAAGCCTAACACCAGAGAACAGGCTGATGGCCCACCCAGAAATCAGATAAGACCAGCAATCCCACAAATCATACAAATAAATCAAGGAGATCATATAAATCAGGGAGATCAAAGAAATCAGGGAAATCAGGGCGATCAAAGAAATCAGGGAAATCAAGGGGACCAACAAATAAGGCCTCCTTTTCAAAATAATTATGTGAATGAGAATTATGATGGATATTTTGAGGACAACATGAACTGTTGTGATGATAAAGAAACAGAGGTGTTTTTTACCAAAGAAGAACATGACCAGTTCATGGATGAAAATGAGATATTCATGCAAGATGAGGAGGAAAGGTTATCAGTAGAAAGGGAAGATTACCAAACAGGATTGAAGAATTCCATCATGCAATTCTAGAGGCAATATAACCTTCGAAACCAGAAAATACCTGTAAACCCCACAAAGGGAAATACTCCAAAGGGAAACCCCGCCAAAGAAGCTCAGAATAACATACCTTCTTCAAGTCATCCCAAAAAAGACTCTCCTGCAAAAGATGTTTTGGACAAAGGGAAGCAAAAAGAAGATCCCCAGAAGAAAATACTAGAAACAAGGAAAGAGATAGTCAACAAGGAGGTAGAGAAGACCTCCTCTCCCTTTAATTTTGAAAGTGAAATGGCCAAGATTAAAATCTTTGTACCCTTCAACGAGTTGATAAAGAACATTGAATACAGAAATCAGATCATCAAGATGCTCAATGTGGAACACATTTCTGATACTCTGAACATACAAGATGATCATCATGCCATCTTGTTTGGCCCTCGTGTGGACGAAAGTGGTGATATTGATGAAGTTCCACCTTTCTATGTCAGTTTGAAGATTCATGAAATGAATCTTCATAATGCTATGTTGGATTCTAGAGCATCCCACAACCTCATTCCCAAGGTGGTCATGGACCAATTGGGCCTGGACATTATAAAGCCTTAAAAATATGTGTTCTCCTTTTATTCAAGAAAGGTGAAATGCCTAGGACAAATCAAATATCTGGTTGTTTCTTTGTCTCAAATTCCAGCAAAGAACATGGTGATGGATGTAGTGGTGGCTGATATTCCTCCCAAATTTGGCATGCTGCTATCTAGGTCATGGGCAGCAAAATTGAAGGGAACTCTGTATATGGACATGTCATACGCCACCATCCATGTCTTTGGTCAAGAAAGGAGGTTGTATAGAGAGGTTTGTCTCAAATGCATGGTCACCAAAAAGTTCCAACCGAATAATCATCCTATCTACGTTGTGGAAACGGAGTTGGGGTCTTCTATTTTCTTCAATGATCTGTGTTTTGAAGAAAAAGGGCCAAAGATTGACATGGTTGGAAAACATAGATCTGATCAGCAGATTGAGAAGTTTTCAGAGCATAAGGACAGTGCAAAAGATGAGATGTGGATCATGAGTTTTGATGGTGCTGTCAACAAAGAGGGGGTAGGAGCGGGTGTGTGGATTAACCCCCCAAGTTGGCTACCAAAATATGCTCTTATAAGCTGGCTTTTGATTGCACAAACAATATATATGAATACAAGGCATTGGTATTATAATTGAAAGCCTTAAAAGAAATGGGTGCTAAGAAGATAGTTGTTCATGGGGATTCTAAGTTGATCATAAATCAGGTGAAGGGAATATATAAATCCAAACACACCAGATTAAGAGCATATAGGAATACAGTGCTTGACCTTCTTGAATAATTTTCATAATATATCCTCTCAATGATTCCAAGGGGTCTGAATCAGATAGTTGATTCCCTTGCCACTTCAGCTTTAGTTTTTAAAATTCCATTATTTCCTAGTAGGGGATATGAGGTTGAGATCAAGCACAGACCAATAGTGCCTGATAATATTAAGTACTAGCAGGTTTTTGATGATGATAAACAAATAAAAAGTTTCCTCAAATTGGAAAATGGATTTGAAAATTTGAACATTGATGAAGAATATTGTGATGAAGAGGTAGATACAAATTCTTTCACAAAGGATGGGTACTTCTAAAATCAGATTGCAGGTAGAGATATAGTTCAACTGAAAAGTAACATCATTCCCAAGGGTCCGGTCCCATTGAAGAAACTCTTTGATAATAATGATGTGGCTAGGAGTCTGTTACAGGATAAATTGGTAGGTGCAGACACTAACTGATCTCTCTCAATCCACCTAGATCTAGAACAAAACACACCAGAACATGATGCTTTCCTTAAGTTTTAAATATTGAATTTACTAACTAAAGAGGGATAGGTGACATACCATTTAAATGTCTCTTCCTCTCGCCATCTCCATCCTAGCTCCATTCCAACACTCATCCAATGATGATNACCTATGTATGTGATCAAGGAATCATACAATAAAACACAACAAGATTTATAAGAAAGAATCATATTATTGTATCATATTAAATGTGAAAGAGAGATTACAACCATGGCCTTGATGTCGTAAGGTCCCTTCCAACTGTCCTTCATTCCCCACACACTTCCACTCCAAGAATTTTGAGAGCATAGATCTGATAATATTCACAATCCATCTTGACAAAATGGCTTGTCTAGCCAAGCTAACAATCTCCAAAGCTCAATCCAATCCAAGCTAATCCCAAAAGATACAAAGCTCCAAAGCTAACCTTCTCCATGAGAGCTCCTCTTCTTTTATAGGTTGAAGAGGATAAGGTGAGGAGGTTAGGATGATCCCACTAAATCATGAAAGTGAGTAAGATCCAAACCATTCAGATGCCACCTCACCATGGAAGTTTCTCCTTCTAGAAGCATCGCGAAGATGCTCATTTTTCCCATGTATGAGCATTTTCACACCCTGCCTATATAGCAACCTGCGAACACTTCACGACCTAGCTATGGTGCAGCCTACGAAAATCAGGCATTTTCGCACCCTGCCTATATAGCAACCTGCAAACATCCTCTTTAATAGGGTTTTTACAAAGGAGAATGCAACTTCTTTTCTCAGGAAGAGTTCTTCTCCCTTCTTTCTTCAGGAACTCGGGCCATTGACCCCTCTGAAGGAAACAGATAGGTTTACATCATTAACGGTCATAGGGATGATGAAAATAATGTGTAACAGAGAGCCCCCCAAAGTATGAATTTAGAACAGAGTGATAACTGAAATACTTTGTCGAGTGTGTGTAGGGAACAAGGAACAGTCGGTCAAAAACCTGCCAACAAACAAGGAAATATAGTACAATGATATATCATCACTGAGGTAGGCATTCCCATACTCAGAATACAAATGACTTAGAGCATAAATTTCAACATGCGAAGATCCATGTCAAGTAAGACAGGTCATGACCACCAAACATACACTGTGGGTCCAGGCCAATATGACTCAAATCTGAACATAGACACCAAAAATACATTGTGGATCTATGTGTTAAAGACACAAATTTGAACATAGCCACGAGACATACAATGTGGATCTATGCAACAGTACAAACTGAATATACTCCAACGCAACCTGAATCTGCCAGAAAAGATCCAGGGTCTTCATCTCCACCACTCTATAGTACGAATCTAACCATGTGAATACATGCGCTGAAGTCAAACATGGTAGAAACCACTTGATTACCGATCATTAGTGTATACTGTTAACAACTGCAAGGGAAATCACCATTAATGTCAATGATTCCCAAGGTACTCTGGTACAATCCAACGAATGTGAATCAATGAGATGAGGTCGAACACTCGACGGAATCTCTCGATCAAGGGTCGATAATGAAAACCCATTGTCGAAAGTGAGGAAACCTGCCATTGAGGCATGCAAGTTCCAAGGTACCAATTGGTTTCTAATTCTAATACCTGGATAATGAGTTGAAGTCGATAGGAAAAGACTCGTCATAGGAGGGCCTTAATGTATCCCACATCAATGACACGGAACAAGTAACAAGATTTGATGTAGATCAGAGTAACAAGTGATTTAGGACTGACTCAAGGATGGTCGACGCAATAGAAGGCTTTAAGGACTGCAGAAATGGTCGACGCAATAGAAGGATTTCTGGGTTGAACTTCTCTTTGAACATATTGACGACATGACAACTGTCTTGGAAACACTGACTCAACAACATGGATCATAGACCGATTTGTAATCTTATAAAGGAGTATGATCAAGAGACAAGTGGATTTTACAACCTAGACACAAGGCGAGCGAAAGGGTGTCATGTTCAAAAGCGACTCTTCCATGGAATACAAGTTTAGACACATTTCTTTCCCAATTTTTCCCCCACCATTTCTAGCGAGTACCTCTTTATTTTTACGCAAGCTTGAGGAGGATAACATATGCTTGTCAATTTAAGCTCATCCTTCAGACGATTCCCTCAAAGTATGTTTAAAAAACCCTAAGAAGGAGTGGTTCAGTCCCATATGGGTCTTTCAATGTTTGTTTAACGAGTCCAAAGAAAGAAATATCATGGGTTTTTCATGTTTAAAGAGTCTGAAAAACACTTAAAGAGAAATCTCTCAGTTCCTTTTTCATAAAGTCGTCTGATGAGACCAAAAAAGAGATAAACTATAGCTCAATAGACGTTTTCTTCAAATACTTTAACGAGCGTGAAGAGAACAAGGTCACTTGACACTCTTTTCATGTTTAGAGAGTCTGAAAAGAGCTTAAAGGGAACTCCAGTGGATTCCTTTTTCGTATAACCTTTATGAGTCTGAAAAAGTGATAAAAGTATAGTCGGTTACATTCTCATTGATTTATGAGCACAAGAAAGAACAAAGACTAAGCTC
>JASDQU010247332.1:20950-37175 GCA_032191745.1 Picea mariana
TTGTTCAAAATATTTAGTTGCCTTTGGAGTCCATGAAAATGCATCCTTCTTAGTTAGTGTCGTTAAAGGTGCTGCTATTATTCCATAGTTTTGAACAAACTTGCGGTAGTAACCTGTCAAACCCAAAAATCCTCTAAGATTTTTTAATGTTTTGCGAATCGGCTAGTCCATCATGGCCTTAATCTTGTTAGGGTCTACCGTGACACCTTCATGAGATACAATATGACCCAAATACTCTACCTCCTTTACTCCAAAGAAACATTTGGATGGTTTGGCATATAGTTGTTGCTCCTTTAGTAGTTGTAGCACCTTGTCAAAATGTTGCACATGATCCTCCTAAGACTTACTATAGATTAGTATATCATCAAAAAATACTCACACAAATTTTCGAAGGAAGGGCTTGAAAATGGAATTCATCAACCCTTGGAATGTGGAAGGTGCATTTGTAAGGCCAAAAGGCATGACCAAAAATTCATAATGGCCTTCATGAGTTCGGAATGTTTTTTTTGGGATATCTTCTTCCTTCATTCTGATTTGATGATACCCTGAACGGAGGTCCAATTTTGTGAAATAGATTGGTCCATTGTAGTTCATCTAACAATTCATCAATGACGGGAATGGGAAACTTATCTTTAATAGTGATCTTATTGATCTCTCTATAATCTGGACACACATGCCATGAGCTATCTTTCTTGAATACCATTACCACTAGTGCAGAATAAGAACTTTGGCTAGGTCTAATAATGCCAGCTTCTAACATTTCTTCAACCATGCGCTCAATTTCACTCTTCTGGGTGTAAGGGTATCTGTGTGGCCTAATGTTTGGAGGAACACTCCCAAGAATTAGGTGAATTTCATGATCATGATTTCGAGTGGGTGGGAGACCTTTGGGAATATCTTCAAATACTTTGGAATGCTTATCAATGATCCTTTGGAGATCTTGAGGAATAGATGGCTTAGATGTTTGAACATCTAGTGAGCATAGTTGTGCAATAATGTCTTGATGCCCCTTTTTCAATAATTTTATCATGCCGTTAGAGCTTATCACCTTATCGGGCTTCCCTGTGATACCTCTTAACTCAATTTCTTTTCCTTTCAATGAAAATTTCATGAAAAGTTATTGAAAATTAAAAGCCACTATTCCTAATGATTGTAACCATTGGATTCCTAATACAAAATCTGCACCACCCATGGGTATAGAAATCATTGGACTATTCATTACATGTTCCCCCATAGTAAGATTGATCTTATTGCATTTTTCTGAGCAATTGATAGTTCCTCCATCTGCAATCATTGCCTGAAACTCTGGCGATGGATATACAAAGCAATTGAGATCTTTGGCTAATTTATAGTGAATGAAATTATGAGTACTGCCATAATCAATTAGGACTATTACCTTGTTCTTTTTGATGTATCCTTCGATCTTGAGGGTTTGAGGAGTGCTAATTCCAGCCAATGCATTACACGATATCGTGGGAGTCAACTCTTCAGATGAAATTGCTCCAACATTTTCATCTTGAGATGGTTCTTGTTCTTGTTCTTCTTCCACTTCACAATCTATGTAGAATAATTTCTTCTCACCACACTTATGTCCCTTACTATACTTGCTATCACAATTAAAGCATAAACTTTTTTCTTTTCTTTCCTCCAATTGTTGAGGTGTCAACCTTGTAGGTTGAGGTGTTTTAGGAGAAGGAGCATTGTTCTCTCTATAGATGTTAGGATAGGTCCTTCTAGTAGCCATAGCCATATTTTTACTTTCAACATTTATTGCCACCTTAAAGGCATTCTCCAATAATTTGGGTTCCCAAAGGCTAACCTCATGTTGAATGTTATCCTTTAAAGTTCCTATGAATACATCAATTAAGTGCTCATCTGGAATATCGGTTATCTTTATATTCAATCTTTGGAAGTTCTCAATGTGCTCGGTAACTAAACCCTTTTACTTGAGATTTATCAATTGGCTAAAGAAGGTATTGCTCCTTGTATCCTCATATTGTGCTATCATTTCTTCCGTGAAAATTGTCCAAGTGATGAGTGATTTGCGAGAACAAAGCCATCGATACCAAACAAATTGATTAGGTTCTATATATAAAGAAGCAATTCGTACCTTTTGTGTATCTGGCACATTATGGAGATCAAAGAATTGCTCCATCTGAAGTATCCATGTGATTGGGTCCTTGCCATCAAACTTCCTCATATCAATCTTAGGAACGTGTTTGGTCTTCAAACCAAAGTTGGAGTTTCTCCATTCTTGATTCACCTTCCTTGTGTCCTCATCATGAATTTCATGGGATTCATTTTCACTTTTGGGTGTCTTCTCTGTTACGAAATTTTTCAATGCTTCCATGATCTCCCCTTTTAAGCCATCCATCTTAGTATCCAACTTAGCTTCTATTGAATCCATCAAATTAGCTTCCATTGAATCCATATTCTTTTGTAGTTCATTTATGTCCCTACGCATTTCTTCACCTTCATCAAGAGTCAAACTAGGATTTTCTTGAGGTTTATTTGGTGTAGAAGGTCCCTTTTTTAGTGGCATGTTGGCCAAGTATCACTTTTGAATCTTGATTTTGAGGCGGTTCTGCTAGACAATATTTATTTTGTTCTATCTCCCAAGTTTCGGCCCTTCTGGGTATGAAAATTTCTTTTAGGTAGTTCTCTGATATTTCTTCTCTACAATGCCACAGGTCTGATCAAAATTGGATGTGCCAAGTGGAATTTATGGTAACTTCCTCACAACTTGCATATTTTTGGCCTTTCCAGGACATCTCACTTGTATAGCATGCCCCACACAAAATAATTGATATCAAATATTGAAACTCGCACCAAAAATACTAAAGATTGTCCATGATCCAATGAAACTATTCCCACTCAATTTGGATACTCTAGCAAGAAGTTATGATTGTTTTACCTGGAACACCTTCTTGAGACTAGTCAATAGGACTAGTCAGATACCCTATC
Source organism: Picea mariana (assembly GCA_032191745.1). Taxonomy (NCBI): domain Eukaryota; kingdom Viridiplantae; phylum Streptophyta; class Pinopsida; order Pinales; family Pinaceae; genus Picea; species Picea mariana. The sequence continues at coordinate 23,915 of JASDQU010247332.1, forward strand.
TTACACAAGGTGTATATACAAATCTAAGATGACCCAGAAGTTGAAATTTGTTCCATAGATACCTTACTAATTTATGTAAATGGCCTCTAGAGTTCAGGGTCTGAAACGTTACAGAAATTTTTTTATAGAGAAAATTACGCAATGACTCATTTTAGGATGATTCCAGAACCCTATCTTCTATAGGCTATATCTCCGAAAGTATAAGGCATCAGGAGCTTAATTTTTAACCCAATGTACCTTGATCTGTCTGCTAAATATCCTCCAATATGTTCCTTCTGAAATGTTGTATAAAAAAATTTATAGTGAAAATTCCACAGTGTCTCAGATGTAGCAACGAAACCCCAAGACCTTGAGCTCTGATACCATATGTTAAGAACCAAACATCAATATAGCATAGAAAAACCTCAGGAAAAGTACTCAACACCTTGAAAAAGAGATAATTTCATATAATAAGCCTCTTCAAGGGGGCAACCTCCTTTTACCCCACTTAAATGTTCAAGTACAAGATGATTCAAAATGAAAATGTCTCCTTGGTATATATAGGAGACTAGGAGGTATAATTAAAACTAATGGCCTAAAGCCGACATAAATAAAATAACATCACTAATATAATATGCCCCAATTAAGGGGTAATGAGCCAATATTAGGGCTTACCATTGTCGGGGAATGAATTGAACACATTTCCCTGGGATAGAATGACAACGAGCTTCTAATTCTAAAGGTGCATCAAACATCAGAACCATTGAATATTGCAACTTGCACCTGGCGACTCCACAATCGAAGACTCCACTGGGAAGGATCCTATTGACAGAAAGATGACCATATCGAAGGGGAAGACTAGGTATCAATTTATGAGCTTTATTCATGAAATCATATTCTTGTTTATCAGCTCATTTCTCTCTTTCCCTTCACATATAAAGAGGATTATCCTCTGCTTTGTCTATTCAAATGATAATAGGCATTCCTTTATTTATCCATCCTTGGAAGAAGAAAACATGCCCTCTTATTTTGTTGTATATACCAATCTTGTGTCTTCAACTTTGCCTATTCATAAAAGTGAGATATGTATTGCATATCCTATTGAAATTGATCAACCTTGTAGCCCTGAGGAGGTTGAAAATAATTCACAGTCTTCTCAAATATCATTACCCTCTGTTATTCCTATTGAGCCTTGCCATCAACTTGTTAATCCTCATGATCATCCCACTTCTTTTCAAATTAAAATTAAAAATAAGTTGTTTAAACCTTTAATGCTGCCACATGATATTCATCCTTATCCTTGTTATTCCATTGAGTATCTTCCTCGGTTTTCTTGAGAGGATCATATTACAGCTGAGAGGCATTTGGAGGCCTTTGAGAGCTGTGTTGATCAATTAGAGATTATTCATGATGATGTTTCCATGAGGTTGTTCTCAAACTCTTTGTTTGGAGATGTTTTTGTGTGTTTTAAATGTTTGGGAGTCGGTTCCATTGGTTCTTGGATTGAGCTATGAAATGCATTTCTTAACTGGTGGGGTGAGAACAAGTCCCTTGATCAGTACTTGGATGATTTTAATGCCTTGAGGAGAGGGAAAGAGGAAGCCTTGGTTGTATTCAATAGGAGGTTTTACAATGTTTATCATAGTATGCCTATGGAGATCAGACCCACAGAGACCGTTGCCATGGTATATTATGTCATGGATCAACATTCAAAGCTTGTCCTTCTCCTGAGAGAAAGAAAATACTCATCTTTAAGAAACTTGTTTGAAGATGTTGAAGAAGTCGAAGAGAACATCGAGGCTAGCAAGGGGATTCGTATGCAAGCATATCTTGAAATTTTGAGGATTTCAAAGAGCATACCACAGAGCCTTTTTCTTTATACATTGAGAAAAAACATTGTGTGGAAATATGCCATTATATGCCTACAAAAGACAAAGAGCAGAGATTTCACATGGTTCCTGTTTATGATGATTATGATTCCGATCCTTGAGAGAGTCATGAAGAAGAAGAGGGAGAACCAAATGTGCAGTTCATGTCTTGCCCAGAGCCTACAAATGAGCAACTATCACCTAGGATCAGTCATCATGCATCAGTTAGTCGCTCACCTATTCTTGTCAGAGACATTCATACATGTGTGAGAAACTATAAGACATAGCATATTTTTTGTCACCAACCGAGTGGATTTTTTCATTTGCTCTATGAACTTGTAAGGGAGTACATGGAGTTGCATTTCCTTCATGTCTTGGAGCTGCTCAGCTTTATCCTAAGTTCAGCACTGGGAGGAGAGCTGAAAAGCGTAATCATTTTTTTGTCACAATTGCATTGTTTTTATTTGATCAGTGACATAATAAACAAGTTTGCAGCTAGGGAGTTGTTTGAATGGCTATGGTGGAAATTTTCTTTCACCTAGCGCTTTGTAGAATTCAATTAGTCTAGGAATGTACATAAATAAGCTCCTCCTAGAGCCCATGTATTTTTCTTTTGTTTTTAGGATAGTGTGCTTATCGGCCTTTAATCCTCAGGAGGATGTTTTTTTAGCATGACTCCATAGCCCAATACATAAGGCAACTGGAACTACTTGTTCTTGGCAGCTCGCAAGGAGCATGTCATCCCTTGTGGACCCAAATGTTATCACATATAGTTGTTAAGGGAAGTAGGTTTTCCAAGTTCGCGGCCTACACAACAACCCTCAAAACGTAGTGTTTAGAGCAGTCCCAGAAGGCCCGAAGTGGCTGAAGTCCCGACACGCCCGAAGTCTCAAAGGCTCAGAGTAAGAATCAGTCATCCTATTCAAAGGGACACATGGTGCCAGATCCGAGAAGTCACGATTTCATGAATCATGGGGTTTAGCATGGAGCACGACGCAAGTTTGCAAAGTGGGAAATCACGAAGCGCCCAGGAATTGGGCCCATGATCATAGCTTGTTATCATATGGAAAGTGGGGCCTACCTATTGAGTGGTTCACAACTGGGTTTCTGGAGGAAGCAATCGTGGCCGTCAAATTCAAAGCAAGACCAGCTCTCGATCTGAATAAGGTCGCTTCGCAATTTTGAGCATCGAGATATTTGGAATCAAGTGAAGTGGAGACTATCGAAAGATGAAATCTTGAAGCGCCTTTGGATATGAGTTGTAGGTCATGGCCCAAGGTCGCATGCAGGATGGAGAAATGGAGAGAAGTTGCGCCAAAGGCTGAAATCACCCGTATTGGTCACAGAAGAAGATCTACATCGCCTCGAGGTGCCGAGATGGACTCGAAGAAGTCGGAGGCACCACTTGGAACATTCATGGGTGTCAGGCCCCATCCCAATCTTGATGAAGTTATTTAATGGAAATGGGGGAGGTGGTTGAAACCTCGTCTCACCCCATAAATGGAGAGCAGGTTGAAGATGGTCGTGAGTGCAGATTGACAATCCAAAGTTTCCTTTTGGATGGATTTTCCTGCAAAACACATAACTGAGGCAAGCTCGTGTCTGACATGAGAAGGTCTACTTAGTATGACAGAGTAGGCACTGAATGAAAACTTCAAATGTAGAGGTCTAAACACGCTCCCGGTGGTTGCATCATTTCTGATTATAAATAAGTAGTTTTGATATTTTGTTAAGGGGTCGAATGGTTGAGCTAGGATCCCTGCTATTGTAATAGTTTTATGAAGAACACTGGTTCTTTGGTTATGTACTTGATTTGATACTTCTTGATTAATCTAAGTCATTTTTCTTACCCCATTTTATTTTCCTCTGATACTGAGAGAGTTCATGAATGACTGATTCACATGAATTGTTGTAACTGTATTATGATGAATGTTTGATTATAGTGTTGTTATAATTCTTTTAGCTTCTTTGAGATTTGAATTCAAGAGAATATTGCATTCAAGTTTTTCCTCCTTAGGCTACTGGAAGACCTGATTTCCACAACAGACCTCTACACTCTCCTCACCAAAGTCTTCCATCTATTCACCCTTACTCCAACTTACTGGTTGAAGTTGATTCCATACCTCAATTGCTTGTGCATGCTAGTCCAGATTTCTAATTTTAAACATTAATATCATTGAGTCATCTCCGTTTGAACTCTTAAAACTCAATTACACTCACATAAACTGATGGGTACTGGGTTTACCTTCTATGCAATTTGAAGGTGACTTCTAGTGCTAACATAGAGAGATAGAATTATCCATCGATTTGTTACCAAGATCTTCTCGTGTGTCAAAAGCACCTTATAAAATGAGTATTCTTGAGTTAACATAGCTAAAATTTGAGATATAAAGGAATTATTATTCAAGGGATATATAAGAACTAGTGTTTTACCATGGGGAGCACCATTTTTGTTTATCAAAAAGAAAGATGGTACATTCAGGTTATGTATTAACTATTGATGGTTGAATAAAATGAAAATCAAGAATAAATATCCTCTACCAAGGATTAATGATTTGTTTGATCAAGTAGGAGCGAAAATATTCTCTAAACTGGATCTAAGATGAGGTTATCATCAAATCAGAATTAAGGATGAGGATATTAATAAAACAATGTTTCAAACATGATATGGACAATATGAATTTGTAGTGATTTCATTTGGACATACAAATGCACCAGCAATGTTTATGTGTCTAATGAACAATATATTTAGTAAGTATCTAGACAAGTTTGTTCTAATATTTATTGATGATATTTTGATTTATTCAAAAACTGAATAAGAACATGAATAACACCAAAGAACAACATTACAAACGTTACGAGAACATAAATTGTATGCCAAATTTAACAAGTGTGATTTCTACCAGAATAAGATACAATATTTGGAGCATGTTATTTCAGAGTATGGGATAGCGGGGTAAAATCATGAAGATGGGTAACACTTTTTCTTGTTTTATGACCAAAAAAACTGTATTTTCACAAGTTCTTCAACTTTCGCATGCAAAAGTATTTTTTTTATTTAGAATTTCACTTTACAGTAAAAACAAAACTTGTGAATAGTTTTGTTATATTTCTAATGACTATTTTTCAATTTTTTTTTATCAAGATTTGATATGTCAATTTGACAATTGTTTAACAGTATGTTCCTTAAACATGAAAGGAATGATAATGAGTTATTGTTTTCCACAACAATGTATCTATTATTAAACTTATGTTTTTAAGAAATGAAATATACTGCAACAATCTACAGAGACTCTATTTTATTATGACTATAATTTTGAATCTAACAGATGAATATTATAATTTCTAGAATTTTTTGAAGTTGACCAAGATGAAAACATTGCAGATTTTAAACACGTGTTTTTCTACACCTTGTATCTATCTTAATTTTAACAATTAAATCTATCTATCTATCTATCTATCTTAAAAGTAAAATCTAAAATACCCTTTTGAGGAGAACAGTTTAACAATTATGAATATAATTTTTCCATAATTTTCCGTTGTGTATTTTTAGAGATATGGATTTTTCATTTCACCAAATCATAATCTCACCTAAAAATATTATGCAATGATTTTTTTATAAAATTAAATAAAATTAGATAAAAACAATGAAAATGAAAACAAATTATACCCAATGAAAGTAGATTCAATTTTAAAAATGTTGGTATCAATTCTCAAACTAAAATCTGAGTATTTGTAGGAGTCTGCTACCTCCAAAGATGAAGTAAGATGGAGAGAATTTGCAGTTTCCTGCAAACAGTCCCATTTTCAAGTTTTCGGTCGAAATATTCTTTCGGCCGAAACCTAGTTTTTAACGGAATCCGTTAAAATAAACGTTTCGGCCGAAAAGTATTTAGGCCGAAATATGCTTACCACGGGAAAATAATTCATCCAAAAAACATTGTACACGAATTTCAAGGGCACCGTTAAATTTGACGTGAAAATTTTCGGCCGAAAAATTTTTCGACTGAAAGAAACATTTGTTCGGCCGGAAAATTGCCGCTAGAAATTTTGGAGACCCGATTGTCACGAAAGTGTTACCCAGATTCATGATTTTACCCAGCGATAGATTCAAAAAAGATAAAGGTAATTGTAGAATGGCCTATACCCATGAACCTTGTAGAAATACAAGATTTTATGGGGATAACAGGTTATTATAGGCGCTTTATTGAAAACTTTTCCAAGATCGTTTTTCTTATTACATCCTTACAGAAAAGGGGGTAAAGTTTATTGGGTCACAAGAATGCTAGGAAAATTTCAATAAGTTAAAGGAACAGTTAACTACCACACCCATTATTAAGGTTGTTGACCCTTACAAAGATTTTATGGTTTGCATTGATGCTAACAAAGAAGGGTTAGGCGGAATTTTTTCACAAGAGGGACACATGATTTGTTATTAATCGAGAAATTTAAAGGATCATGAACGTAATTATGTGACACGTGACTTAGAGTTAACATATTTGATTCATGCATTAAAGATATGGCATCATTACTTAATTGGAAGGAATATTTTTTTTTTTAATGGACAACAGAGGTGTAAAATATTTTTGAAATTAGCAAGGATTGAATGCACGTAAAGCAAGGTGGATTTCATTCTTAAGCAAGTTTGATTTTGAGATTAAACATATAAAAGGGAAAGAAAATAAAGTTGTGGATGCACTTAGTAGAAGAACAGGTGTTGTATATGAAATAACAATCAGTAAATCTGATAGTGACTTCAATGATAAAATCAGATCTGTAAGTGTAACAAATGATTATAGAAAGATAAGGAAAGTCTACTAAAAGATGAAGAAAAATAAATCATAACAGATTTTAAGATGACAAAGAAGGAATTTTGAGGTTTAAAAATTGAATTTATGTACCTAATTTTGTTGATTTAAAACTATTGATTCTAAATGAAATCCATAAAAATCCTTGTTCAGTCCATCCTGTATACCAGAAAATGATTCCATCACTACGAAAACAATTTTAATTGCCTAATATGAAATCTGATACAACTGACTACTTTTATCTAAGTGTTTAGAATGTCAACAGGTAAAAGCAGAACACCAACATCCAGTTGGTTTGTTATAGCCTTTTCATGTACCAACATGGAAATGGTAGGTCATATCAATGGATTTTATTAAATGTTTTCCAAAAACGCAAAGACAACACGATTCAATTATGGCAGTAGTTGACAATTTGAGTAAATCTGCTCATTTTATACCGGTAAAATCCACTCACAAGGTTGTGCATAAAGTATTTAATATCTCCTTATCTCCAATATCTCCAATAAAGTATTTAGTATTTTAAATAATTTCCAATAAAGATTTAACAAATAAAGTATGTAATATCTCCAATAAAGTATTTAGTATTTTAAATAATTTCCTTAAGTGGAAAATTTGAAATTTTAAGAAGTGGGAGAAAATTGAATGTTATTAGTATTATTATTTTTCAAGATATTAGCTTGCCAAATGTCCTTATTTGTTGGACAGATGTAAGAGACAAGATTTTTATTTAATTAATAAAGGAGATAGAAGGAACATCCAAGTTAAAAAGAGATGGTCATGACTCCATGGGTGCGGAACAAGTTGGAGCTAACCCTCGGAATAAAATGACATGTTTCAAAAGTCAATTTTGGTGATTGACACACCCTGAAAATCAGGGATTTCCAAAGCTACAAATTTTCCAAGGAGGGAAAAGAGCTTTAGGAAACTAGGACCTAGGAAAAAATTATAAATACACATGCGTGGGAGGTAGTACATTTCTTATCAGGTGGGGAAAGAAAATGAATTCACTATGGAAAGTTGAAATAATAAGGAAAAACCAAGAAAGTTGTTGTGTGAGCACTTAGGTGCTAGGAAAGAGTTGAAGACACAAAATTTGATGGAACAAGAGGCTCATTCACCCTTATGGATTCATGACTAAGCTTGGGAGTGACTGGATCAAGTGATTTGGCTTATCCATTCTAGGACTGGGTGGAACTTGATTGCTCCTTCTGTTTTCTAGGTTTTTCTTTAAATTATTTTTAAATTTAATTGTTAAGCTTAATGATATTGGTTAAATTGTGTAGTATTATACAATATAGAAAGTCGATACATTACTAATGTGCTTTCTTTAAAAGAAATCTAGACTAAAAGATATTGGATACTAACAATAGTTACAATGGGTGAATAATTCCATAAAATGAAATTTTTGTGATGTTTAGTAGATAGAGAAATAGATCAATATATTCTAAGATCAAAACTTTCCAATAATATACATAACACAAAAAGGAATGTATGTATTATATAGAAGTTGTTACACGATTATTTGATTATTTGATGTTACTCTATTCAAATTCAGATACTTGAAATATAATAGAAAACAATACAAAAAATTATTGATGAAATTATTAAATCCAAAAATAAGAAATTTCTCATATGTTTTCGTAAAGAAGTGTAACAAAATTTTATATATATATATATATATGAATTGCAACTAAATATTCCATGAATTAAGTACCATAAGATTCACTAATATCAAACAATGGCAAAATAAATGGCTTCACTTTTCTTTTCCAATTGTTAACTTAGGAAAGGAAGTTAAATACCTTTCCTAGTCCTTCCATCTTCAGCTTCACACAACACAATCTCAGGAAATGGTTAAACAAATAAATTAGCATTATATTCAACGAAGTTAAATCAATTAGGAATAAAAATCTTAAGATATGTAAATAATACTTAGACATGTGTGTATTCGCCAAGTCAAAGTTGCAGACGAATATGCTATGCTACCCTGCATTGAGGATTGACACTTTGTGTAAGGTTGGAGGTGAACGAGTATAACCTGATGGGTTCCTCGCATAACAACGAGAGATACCCATCATTAGTTCAACGTATCTATAAAGTTAATCCTAATAAGATGAATCAAATAAAAATATATAAAGAATATTTATAAATTCTTGTTGAAACAAAACAAAGTTGCATATCACCGGGGATTGCCTTTTTTTAAGTATACACTTGATAACAGGCCTATCTTACGAATGGGTTTTAAAACGACAGGTGTAGTTCCGATATAAATTTATTAGGAGATGCATATAAATCATACATGAGGTAAACATATGATAGAAATAGTCAAAATACATTTATATTCCTATAAACTACAGGGTATCAATGAAGTTTTCAATGAGATTCTTGTAGGATAATACATAGTCTATGACTCGGTAGATTATACCACAAACAAAACTATTGTTGAAGGCACTCCAAACCTAAATGTGTTTAATTATATACTCGTGGGTGTACAAACTCAAATCTTAAATCCAAGATCTGCTTAAGTAATACCATTAAAAATTTTACTCAAACCCTATGTTTTAAATTATCCTAAGCAAACATCTAGCATTAGTCAAAAAAAAATAAAAATTGTGAAATCAATTTAAAATTCGATGGGTATTTTTCATAAATAAATTCTGATATAAAAACATTTGAGTTTTGTTAAACCAATGATAATGGACGCGTATGGTTTTGTTAAATCAAATATTTTTGGAGTTCCAATTATTTAAAACCCTAAGGCTAGATGTTAGGGTAGGTGAGTAAGTATTGAATAATGGTCAGAGTATAAAACAAAGAACATATGGTTGTGATATGATTGATCTTGATAATATTGAAAATGAAATGAAACACATAAAAAAAAATTATAGTAAAGGGTACAACAATATAGAGAAATTTAATTTTTATTAATAAATAAAATAATAGAATATTGTATAATAAAAAATTATTAGAATGATGATAGTTTATTTTTGAAAATAAAATATTTCAAAGCCAAAAAAAACCTCTTAACATAGAGCAAAAACTTTAAAGGTCCAAAAATAGAAAGTAAAACACCAAAAAGTTTATAAGCATCAAAATGGTTCGTGAATGCATCAACTTCACGAGAACACAACTTTTTCATATAATCTTTGTTTGATGCATTTAATAGTTTATTAGAAAGAACAAAACTTGAGAATGTCATGGCAAAGGGAAGCCTCCAAATGATAAAAAAAAACATCATTTATACTTTCAAAACACCTCCAAAATTTTAAGACCCAAAAATTATAACAAAAACCATAAAAATGGAGAAATGGAAGAGATGAATGACCACCAATATCCACGTGATGTGAGCTCTCTATATAAAATTTGTTGATGACGGGGATCAAGGACTTTCATCCTTTTTGGGGATTGATAAAACCTCTTGATAAGTTGGAAATCGAAATTTCTTCCGAAGGGATAACTTGGTGGCATCTGGACAATCCGTTGATGCTCCGTTTGAAGGGATCTGTATATCTCTCGGGGAGAGTGATTCCAACGTCGAAATTTGTCGGCTTTTCTCTTTGTCTCTTGAAATGGGAATCTTACCCTCCTTTTCTGGTGCCAGATAAAGACTCTTCCGATACGGATTTTGCAAATCCACGTCGGTTGACGTACTTCACATATTAAAGTTGTGATGAGAAGCCCATCTCAACCAATAAACGGAGGTTTTTTTTAATTTTTTTTAATTTCATAGTTATCCGCATCGAGGAAAAACAGTTAAAAAAAAAACCTTGTAGCATAAAAAGATAAAGAAATACGAATAACATGTGAAGTTCATCCACTAAGTAATAGAAAATGCCAATGACCACACTTATTAAATTTGAAAACTAACTCTTAATCATTATATACGGCCACAACTCTGCAAATCAAGCTGAAGTCACTGTATCTATTATTCAGAGAATATAGAATATTGTTTATCTACGTGTATTTGTACAAGTTATGATCATTATATAAGGCGACAACACATTATGTTTTTGAAGGGCGGAGTGTCAGCTTCCCCTGGCAGAGTTATCGAGTTATAAATGTCGCTGTAAAATACTTAAATACCCTTACATCCAAAATCATTCTAGATCCAACTATATCTAAAATTATATCACATTATATGCGCACATCAAATCAAAATCATTGTATAAATTAATGTAATAAAATAAATTACTTTTTATTTTTATTTATATACACTTTGAAAAGTAAAAATTAAAGATAATTAATACCCACTTTGTTATGTTATGGTGTTGAGAAAAATGTTATATAAAGGTTGGATTTGGAAGCAATTCAGATCACCACCCATTACTGCCTTATAATATTTAATGTTGTTTAATAAAGTGGAGATTGCGAAGCAACTAAATTGTTTAGTGTAAATGTTTTATGTTTTTATTTTTTCTATGATATTTTTTGTCATTAATTTTGTTCAAAATTTGTTTAGAAATTTAGAAAATTGTAGATTTCAGTAATTGAGATGATATATTTCAGGTGTTTTAGAGTTTTTATCATTATGCACTAACATCAATTTATAGGTCACAACTCATTAATTCTGCGTGATCATTGTATTCTAGGATCAATCTATAGAACCAGGCCTGGAATTTTAACATGACTTTTTTTTTGGTTTTTAGACGTATAAAAAATCTCAACTCTTCAAAAACTCTACGTGCTTAGTTTACTATAGTGTGTCACTTACCTAGACCTTACATTGAAGAGGAGTTGAACAAAGATTTGCTGGAAGATTAAATATAACAATAAACAAAATTTAATTAGTTTCAGATTCTCAATTTAAACAAAAATTAAGAATCTGAAACTATCATGCTTTTGTCATTTAAACAAAAATTGACATATTATAAGGCTTTTTGAAATTATAATTATATAAAAATATATTTTATTGTATTCCTTTTATTTCAAAATATTTCATTCAATATTTTTAGGAAAAAAATAAGTATAAAGAGTCATATGAAATGGCAGTTCTGAAAACAAACTGATCATACAAAATGATCATTCTCTTAACCAGTGTGAATACAAAATTCTCATTCTCTTGACCGGTGGGAGTGCACCTCAAATTTATACCCTTGAACAAGCCATGATCATTGTATAAGCGCACATCCCATTAATTTTACAAATCAAGCCAAGGTCATTCCATCATTATATTCATTATTTTGATTAAATAACGTCTATTTTTTCTTTACGTGCACCAGAAACGTATTGATGTATAACATAGTTTTTAAGACCCAGAGGACGAAGAAATCGTTTCGACAACGTTCGTGAACGAACCAACCCGAGGGCATGCTTCAGCTCAGGAGTGATTCAAGTACATGTAGCACCAATTGCATCTCTTTTGGATTTGAACTTGTAACCTTTTAAGAGGAAACACATGTTCTTAATTATTAAACCCAAAATATATTATTTAAAAAAATATTGCAACACTAAGAATATAAAAAGTTCTAAAATATGCACAATGATAAAACAAAAAATGCTTATTCAACTTTAGACTAATTCTATCTATCGTACTAAAAATCTGATCTCCACGAGGAAATATTACATTGAAAAATTTAATAATAAATATTATGTAAAAGATGCTCAATATACAAATGTATTTTTGAAAAATTTAATAGTGACTATTATGTAAAAGATGCTCAATATACAAATGTATTTAAAAAACATTAGATACCTAGCGGGAAGCGATCTCGACGACCATGTTCTTCCTTTTCAATGTCATGTGCAAGCATGCTCAAGTCATGAAGAGGTTGTTCAACTAATGGGTACGATCCACTGGTGGAGGGAACTACTTCAATCAACATGCAACTGCATACTTTACACTTGAGACCGAATGATGTCGAACTCATCATGTTGTTGCCTCATGGTTGTTCAGACTTTCCACTTGAGACTAAATGATGTCGAACTCGTCATGTTGTTGCCTCATGGTTGTCCAATGTTGGCTAAAAGTACAAAATGAAACAGACGTGAGTGGACAGTACATGATAGGCTATTTGGAGTTGCTGAAGAGACTGACAAAGATTGTCATTAGATTCCACAGGAGGATTGTTTCTGTCTCGAGGCATATGGGCCAGAAATAACAGAGTGAAATGATGGATACTACTGAAGGGAGCTAGTGCTAATCCCTAATTCCCCGAACTGCAATGTTGAATTCTCCATAAGGGAATTTCTGAGTGCCACTCAAGCTTGACCATGCAGGAAATACCAACAGACTTGGAACGACAATTTCCTCTGGCTAACTTCTAAGGGATCCCCGTTTCAAGATGGAGAGAAAGACCAACAGAACAGCCACCATAAAATTCTCCTGCAAAATCTCCTCCAACAAACCAAGCAAACAAGTTCTAGTTCTGTTGCTCATTTCTTCTGCTTACAATCATTTCTGCCAGTTTCTTGAGAAAGGAGCAAAGCCTTCCAGCGAGCACCTAAGTGCCCTAGGATCTTGCACATTCCTCAACCAACCAAATGAAGCTTAGGCCCAAAATTCCTTGATTCAAATGAATTCTAATGCTTCGTTCCTCGAGGGGCTGAATACTAAAACCACGATTGCAGGGGGAAATCTTACACATTCTGAACAACCCACGAACCATA
>JASDQU010247333.1:0-16457 GCA_032191745.1 Picea mariana
TGAAGGAAGCTTGAAATTTTTCATATAATAAGAATAAGTCTTTCTTACAGTAGCAGCATGTAGAACCCAAAATCGAACCCTTGGTTCTTCTTCTATCCTAATATTTATAGCATTACAAAGTAGTTCTCAGATCCTGAAAACAAGGATCAAATATACTAAACATAGTAACTCAAAATTATGTTGCAAAAGAAGTGGGATGCTTCCTCAAAATGAGGCTAATCCCAGATTACTCTCTGTTGATTGTTGGTGTAGTGTAGAATATCCTCCCAAGGCTAAATGATGACTTGTAAATAGAGATTAAATCGAATTTGCTGATGTGGCCAAGTGCCCTGCTTTTCTGTCTTAATTAAAGTTGTCCATAGACCTTTGAAGTAACTCTTTTCTCCTCGATTTGTCAAAAATAGCTGCTGGGATAGACTTGATAATTCATCAGTCATTCATTCGAAAAGATCTTGAATCTTTTCATCTCAAAAATCCTCGATCTGTGTAAAAACTCATCCAATTCTGGATACATAGGCTTTCGGTGGTTATCTGGGTAAGTCTCTGGGTGAGTTATCCACCGAAAGCACCTTTTTCGGTGGTTAATGAGCACATTGAAGGCTCATCTAAACCACTGAAAGTTGAACTTTGAAGAAATTTCAAAATTGAAAAAATATTTATCCTGGCTCCTCTTTTGAATGCTCAAGCTTTCTTAGATGTTGCAGTCCTGGTTCGTGCAGACCTACGAACTTGTTTTGACTGTGTAGGAGGTTCTGGTACATCCATTATAGTTGTGGCTAAATTAGCCAAAGTGTCCAACCCAGTGTGTTTCTCTTCAGGTGATTCAAACTCTTTTAGCTTGAGCCTCAGAATTCTGAGCTGCCTGTATAATTTCATATTTTCCCTGATCAAATCTCTGTTTCTATCTTTGATTTTATCATGTTTTTCTCTAAGAGTTTGATTCATTTTAAACAATTCAGCATTTCTGTCAGTGAGATCTGCGTTGGCCTTTTTAATCACCCTCTCCAGAACTTCCCTCTCATAAATCTCTTGTAGGAGCTTGTTTATTTTCTGTGCTCTACCTTTCTTAGGCCTGCTTGAGGAGGCTTCTGCTTCTGGTTGCCTGTGTGTCTCTGGAGGATTTGATGGAGGTAGATTTATCTTCAATTTTTCATCCTGTTTGATCTGCAAGTTTTCCTGTGTCTCTGTCACACCCTGCTCTGATTCGGAGTCATTATAAGCTAGATTGAGAAGGTTTTTTCCTGTGACAGGGTTTTTAGATTGTTTTTCTTCAAACTGTAATTTCCTCTTGATTCCTTCCTTTTTGCTGGGTGATGTTTTTATAGAATCTCTGGGCATTGAGATTCCTTTCCTCCCCCTGTGACTACTCTTGGGAGTAGGATCTTTTCTACTTCTATCCTTCTTAGCTTTTATCTCTGGAGTTTTTTCTATTTGAAAGTCATTCCAAAACAAAAAGAAACCCCACTCAATTTGTTTCCTCTGCAGAGCTTCTTTCACAAGGAGGGTAATCAGCCCCTGATGTGATAATCTGCTTATAACTTTAGCAGGATGGGCTTTCACCTGTATTGCCATCTTAGTCAGGGTTTTATGAAAGAAGTAAGGCATGTTTATGTGTTCTCTGCCTGTGAAATGGTTCAGCAGTTTAAAATGGTAATACATTACCCTGTTGTAGCACCCCTCACAGGTGATATACACCAAAATCACCCTCAGCAGGGACTACCACTTTGATTCCAAATAGGATATGGGAATATCCTTCTTCCAAGTCAAAGCTTTATGCACTGGTAACAAATACGACCTGAATTCAACATTTGAAGGTGAGGAGGTTTTAAACCAACAGTCCCCCGTTCTAGATAACCCTGTGTATTCGGAAATAGCTGCTTCATCTATAATAAACTCCTCCCTGCCTATTTTAGCAATCCTTCCATCATAGGAGAGGGCAAAAGCTTCGGCCACTTGTTGGTGAAAGGTTGTCAATTTTTCACAGTATGTGAAAACTCCAGCCAGTTTAAAACACTCTACGACCTCTGGATGAGCTTCAAAATACCACATGCCATCCACTTCAGATCTCAAAGTAGGACTTGATTTTGACATGAATTGATACCGAATGTACCTGATACTGTGGGAATCAAAGTGTTCGGGAGGCAATGGCTCTGGGATCTAGAAATACAGTCGATACCACTTATGAAAAACCAATGAAGTCAGGTGACAAATCATAGGATTAATGAATTCAATAAAACACCGACCTACTCTCAGATGACAATCTAGCTGAGGAATGCCGAAACTTCAGATTTTCGGGTGGGGGCAATTGAACTTTTGAAACTTTGAAAGAGAATAGTTTCTAATTTTACCTGATAACCCGACCAGGTTTCCTTGACTCTGGATTCTTGCTGAACTCGGAGACCCTTTGAAAATCGTCGGAGAACACGAGATCAAGATTTTGAAAATACGATTTGCTGATAAAATCGTGATTTTGTGGTTGTCTTCAGCGATCTTCGGGATTCATTATAACTCATCGAGTTTTCATATGAAGGAATGACCTGGAAATGATGGCTGGAGTACTTGCCACTGAAATGGAGGGAGCTCCGTGCAATCATACCTGCCAATAACCGCTCTACGTGGATTTGAAATGATCAATGCAATAGATAAGACACAGGTGCTTCGAACCTTTTGGATGGACGCCACGAATGTGCATCATCTCCCACAATGAAAGCTTTCGGCGGTTGTATTTCTAATCATTGCACTGATTTTTGACATCTGGCTCGTGCGAAATCATGATCTTTCGTTTTTCTCGTTCAAACACTTTCGGTGGTTACTTGCCTTCTGCTTCGACCCCTTATCTGTCGAAAATGAGAACTTTCGATGGTTAATGAGCACAATGGAGGCTCACCTAAAACATCGAAACCTGATATTTTTCCATTTTCTTGACCGAACCAAAATCAACATTTCTTTTGAGATTATTTTGGAAATACAGACTCTCTAACCTATTTATAGAAATTTAAAAATCAAATTTAGAACTCAACCTATCATCTAAAATCAAATAAAATCCACTGATTTATTTGAGTTAACACCTGCTATAATTGCCCAATCTATACTGGGGTCCAATATAGTTATCGAATCCAATTCGTCATGTGGTTATCCTTCAACCTTAGTATCCACTCCTGTAGTAGATGTGAAAAATCACAAAAAAATGCTTCGTGTAAATTCGTAAACATGTATTTGTCCAGATATTTGTGAGGTGTGATTCTAGGGTTTCTATTGTCTTTCTGTGCAAACTCTAGCTCTTTGGTTCTCAACCAATTTTCAATTTCTGATTTTGTGGGGTTCCATGGTTTCAACATCCCCTTCTAATGTCTCATTTCTCTCTTCTTTTCTTTGCACGTTTCCCGCTCCTCCTATCTCATATACTCAATCCTCCTTTGTTCCTTCCAACAACAACATAACCATTTGTTGGTTACTAATCATTGGTTCTACTCTATCATATGAGTTATTGACCCAGGGTTCATGTCTTTTGGGTTTCCAACAAAAGCCTCTAAAACTATTTGCCCTCCTGGTAAACAAAAAGGCAACGCAACATGCATAACACGATGCGCAGTCTCACCTGAGATATCTTTAATGGGTGGCTATAAGAATCATGTGTTTACAGCCTAGGATTGAGTGCAATATATGGGATCTGTATTCCAAACCATTTATTATAATTGTGATTGCAACCTACTGTTATTCACGACTTATTCCCTCAATATCGCAACAGTATTTAAACAAGTAATGTAACAACTCATTCATTCATTAAGAATAACAAATAACTACTGAAAAGACAATAAAGATATTCATGAATTCATCCCATTACACAGATTGTACCATGGTTCACCCCCTCTCATGGCTACGTCCATAAAGATCTGGCTCTTGCCTCTTTTCTTATGTTAGTTCTGCATATCTGGCGTCGCGCGCTTACAATTCTCCTCTAATGGGTAAGATCTATATGAGGTGAACTAGATCGCACCAGGATCCTGTGCCTGTGATATAATCCTCAAATATTCCTTCTCTCCTCTCCTCTATCTCAATAGCTTACAAAATAGTACATAACAACATTACAATTTTCATCAATTCGTACATATATATGATGGAACAATACAAAATTGAACTCACAAGAAGGAATCCCCTATGATACCTACATATCTATATTTATATCTTTCAGGCTCTTCATCCATTTACAATATATTACCAAAACCCTAACCCTACCGACGTTATGTATTCCTCCCATGTGTGCATGTTGTTCTTCCTTCCATATTTCACTTTCCTTGCACATGCCTTATTGCATGCGCACGTGCTGTGTTTTCCTCCAGTCGTTACTTCAGTTTTTGAACGCTTTCTTTCCCCACGATCATACTTATTTCCACTTCGACCTATTTCCAACAGGAGGCAAGTTGCAACTATCAATAAAACTCAAACTAGGACTTGGATGCATGAACCCTCAATTGCATTAGATTCGAAGCACCGAGTTCTAGCTATTGGGGCTCCTATGTTATCATTTTGTGGACTGAAAAACCATTTGTTGTTGTATCTCCAACAATATGGTTTTGGTCAATCAGGCATAGTGCAATTTCTAAAGAGGAGGTCAATTTTCAAGAACAATGTGTCGGGTATTTTTGGCTAGTGCAGTCGCGTGGACCTTAGCCAAATAGACTTGCGGGAGATTACGTAATTCCGTTATGCTACTTAGTTTGGATTTTATGCCCATGGACCAAATTGACTACATGTCACTAAATGGCTTGTGGAGGTGAGCGGAAACTCGCTATAAAACTCAAATTGGGACTCAGATGCATGAACCATCAGTTTCATTGGATTAAGAGCATCGATTTTCAGCTAGTGGTGGCCCTACGCTATCATTCTATCAACCGAAAAAACATTTGTTGGAGTATCTCCAGAACTAGGGTTTTGTTTAATGAGGCATAGTGCAATTTCTGAAGATGAGGTTGGTTTTCAAGAACACTATGTCATGCATATTTTTCTATTGTAGTTGCATGGACCTTGGCCAAACAAACTTGCAGGAGCTTGAGAAACTCCATTATGCTGCTCGGTTTGGATTTTATGCCCCCAAATGAAATTTTCCACATGTCTTTGAATGGCGTGAGGAGGCGAGTTGAAATTATTGATAAAAATAAAACCAGGACTTGGATGCATGAACCCTCAGTTGCATTGGATGTGGAGCACCGAGTTTCTGCTATTGGGGCTCCTATGTTATCATTTTGTCGACCAGAAAACCAAATTTTGGAGTACTACGACACTAGGGTTTTGGTCAATGAGGCATAGTGCAATTTCTAAAGAGGAGGTCAATTTTCAAGAACAATGTGTCAAGTATTTTTGTCTAGTGTAGTCGTGTGTACCTTAGCCAAATAGACTTGTGGGATATTACGTAAGTCCGTTATGGTACTCGGTTTGGATTTTATGCCCATGGAAAAAATTGACCACATGTCCCTAAATGGCTTGTGGAGGAAAGTTGCAACTCGCGATAAAACTCAGACCAGGACTCATATGCATGAACCATCAGTTGCATTGGATTAAGAGGATCAATTTTCAGCTAGTGGGGCCCCTATGCTATCATTTTTTCAACCGAAGAACCATTTGTTAGAGTATCTCCAGAACTAGAGTTTTGGTCAAGGAGGCATAGTGTAATTTCTAAAGATGAGGTCGATTTTCAAGAACACTCTGTCGGGCATTTTTTGCTAGTGTAGTCACATGGGCCTTGACCAAACAGACTTGTGCGAGCTTGTGGAACTCCATTATGCTGCTCCATTTGGATTTTATTCCCCCGAACGAAATTGGCCACATGTCCTTGAATGGCCTGAGGAGGCGAGTTTCAACTATCAATAAAAATCAAACTGGGACTTGGATGCATGAACCCTCAGTTTCATTGGATGTGGAGCACCGAGTTTCAGCTATTGGGGCTCCTATGCGATCATTCTATCAACTAGAAAACCATTTGTTGGAGTATCTCCAACACTAGGGTTTTGGTCAATGAGGCATAGTGTAATTTCTAAAGAGGAGGTCAATTTTCAAGAACAATGTGTCGGGTCTTTTTGCTAGTGTAGTCGTGTGGACCTTAGCCAAACAGACTTGTGGGAGATTACGTCAGTCCGTTATGCTACTCGGTTTGGATTTTATGCACTTGGACCAAATTGACCACATGACCCTCAATGGATTGTGGAGGCGAGTTGCAACCTGCGATAAAACTCAAACCAGGACTCTGATGCATGAACCATTAGTTGCATTGGATTAAGAACATTGTTTTCTAGCTAGTGGGGCCCCTACGCTATCATTTTGTTGACCGAAAAACCATTTGTTGGATTATCTTTGTAACTAGGGTTTTGGTCAATGAGGCATAGTGCAATTTCTAAAGATGAGGTCGATTTTCAAGAATACTCTGTCGGGCATTTTTGGCTAGTGTATTCGCATGTGACTTGGCCAAATAGACTTGCGAGAGCTTGCGAAACTCCATTATGATCCTTGGTTTGGATTGTATGCCCCCGAACACAATTGGCCACATGTCCTTGAATGGATTGAGGAGGCGAGTTGCAACTATCGATAAAACTCAAACCAGGACTTGGATACATGAACCCTCAGTTGCATCGGATGTGGAGCATCGATTTTCAGCTATTGGGGCTCCTAAGCTATCATTTTGTCAACCGGAAAACCATTTTTTGGAGTATATCCAACACTAGGGTTTTGGTCAATGAGGCATAGTGCAATTTCTAAAGAGGAGGTCAATTTTCAAGAACAATGTGTTAGGTCTTTTTGGCTAGTGTAGTCATGTGGACCTTAGCCAAACAGACTTGTGGGAGATTACATAAGTCTGTTATGCTACTCAATTTGGATTTTATGCCCATGGACCAAATTGACCACATGTCCCTATATGGCTTGTGGAGGCAAGTTGCAACTCGTGATAAAACTCAAAACAGGACTCAAATGCATGAACCATTAGTTGCATTGGATTAAGAGCATTGATTTTCAGCTAGTGGGGCCCCTAAGCTATCAATCTCTCTACCAAAAAAACATTTGTTGGAGTATCTCTGGAACTAGGGTTACGATCAATGAGGCATAGTGAAATTTCTAAAGATGAGGTTTATTTTCAAGAACATTTGATCGTGTGTTTTTGGCTAGTGTATTTGCATGGGCCTTGGCCAAGCAGACTTGTGGGAGCTTGAGAAACTCCATTATGCTGCTCGGTTTGGATTTTATGCCCCCGAACAAAATTGGCTACATGTCCTTGAATGGCTTGAGGAGGCAAGTTGCAAATATCGATAAAACTCAAACAGGGACTTGGATGCATGAATCCTTAGTTTCATTTTATGCAGAGCACCGAGTTTCAGCTATTGGGGCTCCTACGCTATGATTTTATCGACCGAAAAACCATTAGTTGGAGTATCTCCAACACTAGGGTTTTGGTTAATGAGGCATAGTGCAATTTCTAAAGGGGAGGTCAATTTTCAAGAACAATGTGTCAGGTATTTTTGGCTAGTGTAGTTCTGTGGACCTTAGCCAAACAGACTTGTGGGAGATTGTGTAAGCCTGTTATGCTACTCGGTTTGGATATTATGCCCATGGACCAAATTGACCACATGTCCTTAAATGGCTTGTGGAGGTGAGTTGTAACTCGCGATAAAACTCAAACTGGGACTCGGATGCATGAACCATCAATTGTATTGGATTAAGAGCACCTGTTTTTAGCTAGTGGGGCCTCTATGCTATCATTCTGCCGACCAGAAAACCATTTGTTGGAGTATCTTCGGAACTAGGGTTTTGGTCAATGAGGCATAGTGTAATTTCTGAAGATGAGGTTGATTTTCAAGAACACTCTGTTGAGCATTTTTGCCTATGGTATTGGTATTGGCATTGGTATAGTATGGTATTGTATTGGTATTGGTATGGTATTGGTATGCATATTATTTCCAATGCATACCATTGTGGTATGAAATGGTATTGATATTGGTATGCAATGGTATGGTATTGGTATTGGTATTGACAATGTTATTTGTATGGAATGGTATGGTATTGTAAATGGTATTGGTATGCATATAATTTTCAAATGGTATTGGCAATGGTATTGCTATGCATATCTTACCTTGTTCCAAAGAAAAATTCCATATCCAAATACAAATTTTATAGCATAACCACGAATGTAAGATTCCATCAATATTAATTTAGATCAGATATAGTGGAAAGAGTTTAGATTATGGTGTTAAATATTACATTTGGTTCTTAGCATGAATCATGTCAATGATGAGTCGAGGAACCTCACCAAGTCAATAAATTCTTATTTCCTAGCCATGGGTTCTCTTACCTTGTTCTAGAGTCAATAAATTTGCACATGTAGAGATATCACTAACCACAAAGATTGAGTTGGGTTTTATTCCTAGACAATTTTGATTTCACTAAGAATTCCAACTCTTCACTAGAATGATAAATCTAGGAATAACCAACAATTATTAAATTTGTGAAAAAACGAGGGTTTTGTTGCATTTTGGGAGTAGTGCGACCCACAGTGAGACCCTTGGAGGTAGGATCTAATTTTTGCATCTATTTGTATACCCTTGGAGGTAGGATATGATTGATTCATCTATTTGTATACTCAATGTAATCCAAAGGGGGGGGAGGGGGGTAGTATTGTTTTGAAGCTTTGGAAGCCATTGTAGCGGATTTTGCATAAGCTTAATACAGATTGCAACAAGTTTTTACAGGGATTTTGTGTTGAAGTTTGTGTCCATGTGTTTTCTTTTTCTATGTAAATTGTCTTCAACCCATGTTTTTATTATTCTAAATCTATCTCAATTGTTTAAATAGAATTCATTTCATGCTCTGGTTTTTAGGATTTGGCAATTAATTGTTTCAGTTTTAATGTAGGTGAATTCACATTACAATGCTCACTTATCCTCTACCTTTGTTTTCCTCAATCATGACACTACCAAAAGAATGTCATGTTTAATATTTATTCATTCTTGAGGTGCATCATGAGCTTAAAAAAGTAATGAAGCACCATGTTTTACCTCCCCTCACAAGTTATGAAATTTTGGATGATCAAATCTACCTCTTTCCAAGGTGAAATCAAGAAGTCCCTTTGAATTCATTTTTGTATGTCGGGCATAGAAGAGGGATTTGTTAGAAACTGAGGGTAACTATCTAGTGGTAGCTTCAAATTGTTTAACCACATTCCACCTTGCAAGGGGATCCCTATGGATCAACTGATGAACTCTTCAATTACAATTAGGGTAATTTGTTGCACTAATGCCCTCCTACTATTGAAGGTTCTAGAAAATTCCAATCCAATTCCTAGGTCTTAGCCTTGTAACCTCTCGAAAAATAAAAACCAACATGCTTTTGCAAATATTTTCATTACCTATGGGTTGGCTACAATTATCATCGTATCTTCAAGATCGACCCCCTTCACAGATCCTCCGGTGGTGCACTATATCCAGAGGTGAGTTTGTGGAGTTAAATGGTTCTCTGAGCTAAGTTCTTTGGGGTTGAATTGTAATTAAGTTCTATAAAATGTGGGTAATCATATGAATAAATGAGAGGATTATATAGAACTCAACAATAGGATGGAGAGAAACAAGTGGCATGACATTGAAATTGATTGTTATTGATTGCAATCAATAACAATCAATTTCAATCTCTTTACACATGTTCATGTCACATCTCATGAACTTAGAAATTTTCCTAAATTTTGTTGTACCAAATCATAAATCTAAAAAACTTAAATATCCATTCATATGTCTATATTCAAAGAATCATTCATATGGCTATCTTCAAAACTTAAAGATCCATATCGATGCATGCATTGGGTTTTTCATTCTAGATGAGGGATATGTTAGAATGTATTTTAATGTTGTCTAGTGGATTGATGTAATATTGTAACTAGTATCATAATGATGATCATTATAACATCATTTTTGGGGAACTTATACATGTAACTAATCTTTAATATACTTTAACATTGCACATGTGAACACGGAGGTAGTTTTGGGGAGTTATTTTCCTAGTGACCAGCCCCTCATGTAATGGTGACCTGCACTACTAGGCCCTTTTTATCCACCACTTATCCCTTATCTCTTAATGAGATTATTTATTACCTTTGCGGTTTTGTGTTTCTTGTTAGAAAAAAAAGGATCACATAGAAATAATATAAATAGAAATAAACTACCATTCCTCCAAATATCTTGTCACCAGAAAGAAACTACCATTTTTGGTGGCATGTTCGGAGCCATACATTCATGTTAGAATTTATCCATACATTCATGTTAGATTTATGCATTGGTTAAACATATACCTACGCTGACAGATCCATAATATCTAGAGGACATAATAAAAATATTATACATACCTAAATGGTGATTTTTCAATTTAGCAATCGAACATAACAATTAATAAAACATTAAACATAACTAGAATTGATGGCTATATAAACTTATATGTTGAAAGGAGAAATCACACCTGATCTATTGAAATGGTTGACAATACAGTTGGAATGGCTAGCCCCACATGTTTATATTCATATGTATGGCCCTTTTTTATTCTTGAGCTTCCCTCAATCGACGAAGAAAGATCTTAAAGTACCTGCCAAAATCATTCAACCTCCATAAATATCTAAAAAATCAATACAAGTAATATTTGTAGCATATTATTTACTCTAAGATGCAGTTTTACGAGAGTGTCAGAATGTACCTGAATGATATCCTCTTGGTTTCAAGAATAATTTATTGGATCCACGCGTCTAATATTTGATAAAACTACCTCCCTTGATTTGAAGTAGTAGCAACGAAGTCAACATTGGCTTTGTTGTTGCTCTATTGGATCGAGGGAGGTTTGCTCCAAGATTAAATGGCTCCAACAAATTATTCTCTACTGAACAGGGCCAACCATGTGAAGGTGGAATCTCTTATGGCCCCTACACCCCCCCCCCTGCCCCTCCCCCTCACATCACTCTCAATTCCCCAATACCTAGCATATAAATCTATTGAAATGTTTACAACAAAAACAAACATATATGCATACCAATATTCACAACTGTTTACAATGAATTAAAATGTTTCCTTGATCCATTTGGAGTGAGCAGAATATGGTCAAAATAGATTTTATATTAAATAATTATTAAAATATTCATGTACATCATCATTTAGTACTTTTATCCAGCCTCTTCTTCTTATCTCTATAGTTCCTAATCATTCCATCAATATCTACGTCTTTGTTCTCTGGGTGCTCTTCAAAATATGATTGTGATTGTGTCCTATCACGCAGAGAACACCTAGTCATGGGGTACTCATGGTGTAATGGAGGCCGCTGTGATGAGGCATCACCTACAAAAGAAAAAAATACAAAATTTAAATGGCAAGTTTTTAAATTTCATTGAACTAGTTCAGTGATATTAAAAAAAACACCTGCAATGTCATTATTTAACTAGTGCACTCGTCGACACCATTGGAACAGTGTCCCCCACATGATCCTCTTAAATTGTACGAGCCTCAAGTACAACATTCTCTACCATTGAGAACACAAACTTTATAAGGACAATCATAAATGTATAAGTAAAAAAAAATAGAAGTACAAAATGTATAACTATGAAATTATTAAGTATATGAATAAAATGCAGCCATATTACCATCATGTGCCAGCTCGGTCATAGCACCATCATGGGGTTGTGCCCTCGTGGAATATTGGGACTGAATGGGATCAAAACCATCTTTTGGTTGCAAATTGCTATCAACGCACTACTCTCCAATACTAGTGCATTCGTTGACAGTGTTGCCCTCCTGATTAAAACAAAGTTGTAAATATTAATAATATCCAACGTGATTGTATTATTTTAATAATAAAGGTTAATGTGGAATGAATTTTATTTACCTTATCCTTCAAAGTGGTTCTTGGTATCTTCCCCAATATTTTTCAGTGTTAAACTACCGCTTTACAGTTGTACTTGTAAACAAGATTGAGGTCTTCCTCCGTGGTTTCAGTACCAAACTCGTCACCCTACATTACATAAGAGTATGTATTTTTTATGTTATTCGCTTCAATTACCTAAACATTTTAAGGCGATACAAATAACATATTTAGGTACTTATAATTTGTGAATGCAACTTCAAGTAGTCTCCTTGGCCTAGCCTGTGCTGGCCACATTTGGAAAGTCTTTCTTTTGTGGCCTTTGACGTGTCAATCAACCTATCATCAAAATTTTCAAGTATGTTAATATATACCACAATATAATGTACATCTAAAAAAAATCGAAGGTATTCAATTGAAATTGTAATTTACCTTCTGGGACCAGAGGGTGTTTTTCCTTCATCTGTCAATTTCTTCTCTTTTGCATCCTTAATGAGGGCCTTCCACTCCCTCTCTAGAATCATCAGAGGATGCTCGTACCTATAATTTTGTTTCAAGTGCTTCCTATATGATTCTCACATATATTTTAAATATTGGCCAGCTGTGACAGTGGCCAAGGTCTTATTAAATGTATCTACACCAAAAAGGCTTTCTAGATAATCCATCAATTCTTTTTTGAGGTTGGAATTCTGGGAATTCCACCTCTCCCGTATGGTGGGCCCAAAAATTAGCAAATCCTTATTCTCCAAGGACCTGTAAAAATTGTTTTTCCATGCAAGTAAAATGATTATATGAATATTAATTTAAAAATAATAATTTAGATGATTTATATTTGTCTACATAGAGAGCATGAAAAAAAAAAAAAATTAAAATTATCTGGGACTTTAACCTGCTTTATTGGAATCCCTTCCTCGTTGACCATAAAGGTGCCCTTAAGGGTCCCTGTGCTGGTCACATGTCTTGATTTAGGAAAATAAACCATATAGTTTGTCAAATCATCAACCTCATCTCCATCACCACCTCCAGATCCTACCTGTGTGGTTGCTTCCTCGGTGTGTGTGTCGTGGATCCCACCTAATGGTGTGGAAGGTGGAGATATGAATAGTTGTGTCCTGGAAGCTATATGAGGGTCTGTGTTGGGACCCTGTGGCATCTGTGCAGCACCATTACTACTGATACCATGCATGTCAGTGTCAGTAGGATCCAAAAATCTCTACATAAGAAAGAAAACATTTTTTCGTTTAGATAATGTAAAAGTTAAAAGTTAAGATTTCATAATTGATCTTATGACATAAACCTAAAACCACTTGAAATTATGGTTATTACCTTATATGTCTTAAGCCTTTTCATAAGTTCTATGATCCTTTCTTCAACCTCGGGATTTTGATCTAGAATATCTAACAAGTGAGATAGTTCCTTGTTTCCTTTATTGATCTCTTTTCTTATTAAAACCATAGGGTCAGGGGATTCGTACAAATCCCTTTCACCAAGAGAATCATCATCATCATGATGTCATGTCAACTACATATTTGACAAAATAAATGAAAATTCAATTATGTAAACAAATAAAATAATTGATCGCAACATAAATAAAATGCACATTAAATGTAATTTGAAAATTGTTGTTCAATTACCTATTCTAAGGCCTCTTTTGATTTACCATGATCATCCTACCACATTATAGTAAAATTAGAATCATATCATTATCATGAGAAATAAATTCAAATTTATGATAAATTCAAATGTTGATAACAAAAATAGGACACACTGAGTACTAAACAAACTGAATCTCTCCAAATGGATTAACATCGTAAAAAACATAATGAAAATCATAAAATATGAGAGTCATTTCTTACAGGTTGGGTAAATTAGTATGCATACCACCCCCATAATAGCAACATTTGTATCTATTCGATTCAAATTGTAATCAATCAATAACTCTTCCCCTGCAGCTATTGAATTTATTGCACATACAAATACATGGTTTCCTTCACGCCCCTCAAATACACAATTGGGTAAATTATTTGGGGTTGTGGGTCATGTACTATTTATAAACCCTGCAATATTCCCCGTTGATTTTGGCCTTCCGTCAATGTAGATAGTTTCTCCTTTATTTTGATCATTGTCTTTTAGTTGTGTATAATTTGCAGCCAAACCATATATTAACATACTTTTTGTATATTGGACTATTCATATCCAATATTTGTATATATAACAGGGTCTGACATACTCCATCAATTCATTTAATCCGACGTAGCATACCTTTATTCCATCCATGGAGAATATACCCAAACCATGTAATGACAATGGAGCAATCTGGTATATCCTTTCGTTTATACAAAAATCAGTGTTTATTTTAGGAATATCCTTGGGTACCCATTGTTTCACTATATGTTTGTACCTCAAGGGCACCTCAATGTCATCTATGCTCTCATGATCATAAGAACATGATCCTCCTTTCACAATAAAAAATTACATGCGTATATGGAATTTTCTTTTGATCTTCTCACCTCTAGTTTATCTCCACCTGTTAGACCTACTAGATGTCTCACTTTCCTCTATTCTACCTGAACTTCTCTCATTCAATGAAGATATATCTGAAAAATACCTATTTTCTTATACGTCCTATAAAACCATTAATGATAGAAACAATCAGTCAATCAAGATGTAACACTAGTTCATTACTAGTATCCTATTAGTATCATAGTAAGCTCATAATGATTACCATAGTGTTACTCTTTCACAATTGTATTATCCTATATTACTATTGGTATACTATCTGGGAATTATAGGAGCATGTTTGGAGTCAAATAACATCAACACCAAGAAAGACAAAGCATTTTGAGATATTTTTAGTTTCTTACAAATTCATGTTCTATGACTCTCCCTGTCTAGTTTTTCCCATTTTTTTGAGCTTTGGACTTGAAATGGTTAGAGTGGGATAAGGGGCACTCATATCATCTACTTTTTCCAGTTAAAAATTGACCCAAACTCGATAGGAACTATGAAAAAAATAGGATTCCACTTCTGTGTTGGGATTTTTTCTCATGTAACTTTACCCTAAGAGTTTTTGGACAATTTAAAGACAACCCAAATCATGGTATTTCTGAAAAAAATAAACAAGAAAGGTGGAAATTTGACTCACCGAAAAGACTACCCTCGTTGGAAATATGAATATTGTTTCAAATACATGAATATGCCAATACTAGACTACAATGCCTATGTTTAACACTTAAGTGGACCCTAATAACATTGATAATACAAATGGAGGTCACAACTAGGGAAGAGGGAACCGAGGTGGCTAAGGTGGAGGATGTGATTCCTCAACCCAAGGAGAAGAAACGGTAGAAAGGTAAAGGTGGCCTATACATGTCAAAAGGGAGCGAGCAATTGAGAGTAAAGTGCATTGTTAAGTAACAAATACAAGAGTTGTTATTGATTTGTAACCCATCGATGGCTACAAAATTTTAAAGGCTAAGGCATGGGTGCGAGTTATTAACAATGGGATAAGTGATGTTGTTTTTGTTGTCCATTATTGTTTTTTTCCATTACCTTGACTCACTCCATCCAAAAAAGGACAATTTTTTTAATTACCTTGACTCACTCCATCCAAAAAGGAAAAATGGGCCAAGCCATTATTCAAAGGACATGATTACATATTGGTCGGATTAATGGTGAATGGACATTGTGGCTAAGTGGACCTTGAATGGGATTCATTATGAAATTTGTAATTTTCACAACTCCTTAGTTCGTTCACAACTCTCGATGCAATATTACAACTCTCTAGGCATTGGTCAGAATGGCATAGGAAGTTTGGGGATATTATTCATGCACATGGACCTCTCATGCCATGCTACGTTACAAATATTGGAGTGGTCAACGTTTTTGTGCATTTGGAGGCATGTGTCACATAGTTTGATGGATGATCTCCTAGTTTGATCAATGTTGGATACACTACTACATATTGAAAATATTGCGATGACTACTTGTGACAAAAGTACTATTTCGTCTCAAACTTCAAGAGAAAAAGTTCAATTTTGCAATTTTTATATAAATACACCCAGTATTCATCACTCTATCGATGGAAGAAAACTTTCGTCTGTGTTTTCGTTGCAAGAGCAACACTCACATGTTTTCGTCGCAAGACAAATGATAACTATAACCCTTCCCATATTTGAAAAAGTGACCTAAATATAACAAATAAACATCTCTCCATTTGATAGGTAATCCTAATTAAACAAATAAACATCTATCCATAAATTAACAATGGTAATCTTAGTCAATAAATTTCAGAGACTTCCTTTCGAGAATATAACTATAGAGTGAAGAGCTTAAGTCTAAAATATTCCCTATTATCATTATATCAGAGGGAACAAGGGACAACACATAGGTGGCCTGAGCATGCATAGAGTCAGAATTTCGGTACTTACCTAAATCGTCTGGATGTCTAGATCTCCTCTCAGCATTTAGTTAACCCTTCTCGCCTTATATTCCTGCGATTTCAAATCCACAAGATTTTAGTTCAGAAAAAATAATTATGAATGCATTTCCAGTTCAGAATATTAGTGGAGGATAATAATGATAGTAAG
>JASDQU010247336.1:0-16577 GCA_032191745.1 Picea mariana
GTAATTAGTTAGTTATTTCTCTCTTTTATTCGTTTCTTTTAGGATTCTTAGATTGGCTAATGGAGCCATTAAACCCGTCAGAACGAGTTACCCCAAACGGCTTGGGTTATTTAGACAACCCCGAACCGGACTCGCTCTTCCAGTTGACGGATGGTCAATTTCGCCCGTCAACAGGGTCCAAGTGGAATAGGTGGGTGGCCACCAATATCCACCTGGATCAAGGTCCGAAATCCTGTACACTCAGTAAAATCGAGTCAATAGCACATGTCTATGTCAATGCAACAAAACAACATGACATCAACCCATAACACCTCATAATCAAAATCAAATGTTTTAATATCATAATAATCTGGATCACTTGCAAGAAAGTGTCCTCAAAGAATAAGTTCTCTCAGTGTGCAAGAGTGGGATGTTACATGGTATCAGAGCAGTTTCCTTAAGAAATCAGTTTAACCACTGAAAGGTATATCATGGAGAGAAACAATATGTATAAAAAAGGAATACCACAGTTTGATGGAAATAAGTATGCATTATGGAGCAGAAGGATGAAGAAATATGTAAAAGCACATGGATTTGAAGTTTGGAAATAATTTGTAGATGGATACAAAGAACCATTTGTTCCACCAACAAATGACAATGGAAAGAAACTCAGCCTAAATAATTCAAAAGACAAAAATGCACTTTTGAATGGTCTTTGTGATTCGGTATATACCAGAGTTATACATTGTAGCTCCACTAAAGAGATTTGGGACAAACTTAAAAATATTTATGAAGGAGATTCAAAATTCAAAGAAGAAAAGCTTCAAACTACAGAGGTCAATTTGAACAAATTACTTCTTATGAGTTGATGAAATAGTGAATGCAATCATAGGATTAGGAGAAGAAATTGAAGAATCTGTAATAGTTCAAAAGGTACTAATATCTCTTCCAATGACATTTGATTGTAAGATCTCAGCACCAGAAGAAACATAAAATCTAGAATCAATAAGCATGGATGGACTACATGGAATCTTCACTTCCTATGAAATGAGAAGTGAATAGGAAAATGTTGAAAAGTCAACAAGAAACATTTGTTTAATTTACTTTTCCCTTAATTAAATTGGACAATAAATATTAATCTATTATCTCATAATTACTTGAAATAATTAACTGAAATGGCAAATCAGTTAACTATGGGAAATTTGAGTTCAAAGGTTGGCTGGTAAGACATGGAGGTGTCTTGAAGTTGTAACAGAGTTATAAGTGTAGTTGTGAGAGTTGTGAAGTAGTTTAACTCAGTTAAGTGAGTTAAACCTAGTTGTACTAGTTGTAACTAAACTTGCACTAGTGAGAGTTTAGTGAACTAATTATTAATTAATTCACAATCAATGAACTCACATGCAACTGAAGATTCACCATGGTTAACTACATGCATGTCAGATCCAGTGGAGACTTAGTTGAGATAACAGGTGAAAGGGAAATTTTGGCTATCAGTTGTGATTTGAGTGAAGTGCACTCATGCAATCATACATGCAGTGTATATGCTCATGAGCATGTGCAAACTAAGCAATTCAAATTCATTGTGAGAATTTTAATTGCAGGGATTGTGCAGAGGAGGCAAGTTGTATGGACACAGAGAATTGGCACATGTATTTGTTGAGTTTTTTTATGACAATGTGAGACGATTGTATTGTACTGAGATATCTTGGATTAGAGTTTTGTATGAGATTCCTTCATGATCCATGATATACATAATATATGATAGTGGGGTTTTTAGCTTTACGCTTTCCCGGAAAAAATTATGTGTTATGTGTTCTTGATAATTCACTTTGTGATCGTGGTTTAAATTTCCGCAAGAATATTAGTAGAAGTGATTATGTATTTTACAGTGGCATATAATTGTTATATCAGGAGAATCACAGGAAATACTTAATTTGTATTGAAATTTCTACAGAAAATATAGGTATAAAAGAAGCAGCATTCAAAGCATCCAAAAGGTCAAAGAAAAAGTGTAGGCAAAAGGAAAAAGAATATAACAACAATAGTGACATCTCGGAAGACAATGAAGAAGTGACCAGCTTTTTCATAAGATTGATAAAGGGAACCAACAATAGATATAAAGGTAAGCTTCCATTGATTTGTTTTAATTGTGATGGTATTGGTCATTTTGCCAAGAAATGTCCTCATAAGAAAAATAAAAGAAATGATGAAGATGATTCAAATAGAAAACAAACATATAAAGAAAAAGAACCAAAAAGAAAGTCTTCAAGAAAATTTTATGCACCAAAGAAGACAACATTCCATCAGATGAAGATGAAATCAGTGAAAGTGAGACAGGAAGAGTTCTATTCATGAAAATAGAAGATTCCAATAAACAAGACACCGAAGAAGAATATGAAGAGGTATAAGTTGACTACCAAGAAGAATTGTTGAGTTCTATAGAAGTTATAATAAGATAAATGAAGAAAAACAAGAAGTTCCAAGAAGAACTAGACAAGAAATAAGACACTCAAGAACTAGAGAAGATGATCACAAAATTGAAGGTTCAAATAGAAGAAGATAAAAGAATTGAAGAAGCACTCAAAGAACAGTTAGAAGAAAAAGTCAGGATCATTGGAAATTTGGAAGCAGAGATTCTCACATTGAGAAAGGATCTTCAAAAGAAAAATATGCAGAACAACTCAAACATTTTGGATGACATTATCCATAGTCAAAGGCCTAATCATGACAAGTCTGGACTTGGATAATATCAGACAGAAAAGGGATCAAGCTCCAAAACGACAGATGAAGAAACATATCCAAAAAGGTATGAAAAAATAGTGAGAAGGGATAGGAAGTTCTACAAGGAAGATCACATGGACACTCCTCCACCACTACTACCTATTGAAAAATTTGTGATGACTACTTGCGACGAAAGTACTCTTTCATCGCAAAATTCAAGAGAAAAAGTTCAATTTTTCAATTTTGTTATAAATCTAGCCCGTATTCGTCATGCTCTTGATGGAATCAAACCTAGTATATTTTGCGACGATCATGAAGACAATGGGCAATCGTCTCTATTTCGACGAACATGTGAATTTGTCACAAGAATGACACTAGCTATTGACCGTTACACTATTTGATACAATCCATATTGATCGTTATACTATTTGACAAAGTCTAAATTGATTTGGTCAAATTTCATCGCAAGAGAGACAATATGATCGTTATGACCATTATACTCTTTGACAAATTCAACAGTGAGTTGGTCAATGTTTGTCGCAATTGCGATGACAGTGACCTATAAATATTTTACAATTTAAAGATGTTGCGAAAATATTTATATAACAACGATGGTTCCAAAAGGGTATTTTTGTGCCAAAGAATGGCGTAGAGTATAATTAGAGGTGAAGAGAAAAGTAAAGCTGGTGAAAAGGGTGATGGTAGATTTTATTGCCCTTGTAGAAAAATTTGCCTCATACGTCCTCTAAGAATTTCAATAGCAACAACTACAAAAAATTATAGGAAATATGGGCACATTGATGGAAGATCAAATGAATGTTGTCCTATGGTAATTAGCTATATATTCATTATCTGTTTTTATATTGTCAATTTTATATAAAATTATAAATATGTATATATATTGTTTGAATGTTTATTATAGTACACACTAAATTTGCATGATTGTTTGTAATTATAAAGTTAGAGTTTCCCTCTAACTTTCCACAGAATATTGCACCAAGTAGTAGTAGAAATGATGTTGTAGAAGTTGATGAACATCATCAAGCAAATGAGGATATCATGGAAGAAGATGAATGGAAAAATCAAGTTCATGATCCCATGGAAGAAGATGATGGGATAAATCAAATGATCCCAGGTTTTTTTTTGCAGTCGGATGAGGATGGGGATAGTGATGGTATTTATGATGAACCTCTATTAGAAAAGGAAAATAAACGACTTTATGAAGGATCAAGAGAAAATATTCTCTCTGCTACATTGCTTCTAGTGAACTTAAAGGTTATGAATAATTTTTCGAACACTTGTATGACACAGATCCTAAGGTATGTAATATGTTTCATCTCATATTATACATAAATGTTGATTTTTTTCTGTTTGTTTTTAGTGTTAATTAATCTGTAAAATAAGAATGTAATTTTTACGATTAACATTCTTTACATTAACTAGTTATTTGTTATGTTGTAGATTGTTAGGTGAATTTTTGTTACCATATTCAAATATTTTACCTTGCACATATCGAGGTTTTAATTCCATTATGAAAGACATTAGAATGGATTATCAAATTATAGATGAATGTCTTAATGATCATATTATATATTATGGACAACATGCTTCGAAAAAAAAATGTTTGCTATGACTTATCAGTAGATATTGAACCGATCAAGTAACAAAAAGGGTTCCTTGAAAGGTTCTTCGTCATATTACCATAATTCCATGTTTTCAGTGATTTTTCAGGTGTGAAAGAATAGCACAATTTATGGATTACCATGCATGTAACAGAAGTGGCATTGGTTTTCTTCGAATGCCTGCCGATGGTTCTGCATTTAGAGAAATTGAGGAAAAATGGGCAGATTTCAAAGATGAACCTCGTAATGTTAGGCTTTCATTGGAAGCTGACTGTGTTAATCCATTCAGAGAGCTTAGGTATATTTACTCAGTGTGGAATATTTTTTTATCAACAATAACATTCCTCATTAGATGTCAATAAAGAGGGAGAACATAATGTTGACAATGATTGTTCTAGGTATTTGTTTACATTAAATTTTTGAATGTAACATTTTCATTTGTTTCATTTTTTGCATAATATATTTTGTTTATTCATTTACTTATATATACGTGATATCATGGTTATATTGATTATGTTTAATTTCAAACAATTAGGTAAGTATTAGGTTAAAGATATGAATGTATATATTGTTCCTCTTATCGACGAGCTACTACAATTATGGGTTGGCATCACAATGTATGACATCTGTTAAACAATCGAGGATAAGAAATTTAAATTTCGTGGAATACTTTTATGGACAATTCAAGATACCCCAAGACTAACACATTTTTTTGGTATGTAGCATTCTAATATTTCTCTTTAATACTATACATTTTTTTAATGATATCATGTTGCATGTTTAATTTTTAAATAGTCTCATCGTATAATTGACATTAATCCATTTGTTGCAGGTCTTCAAACAAAGGGTAAATTTTCATGTCCAGTTTTTGGTCCTAAGATGAAGTATGATCATTCAAAAATATTAAGAAATGTGGTGTTTTATGAGTATAGGCACCTCCTCCCTAAGAACCATAGGTATCGTACTACTGAAAAACATATTTTCAATGGGAAAGAAGAGACTGGTTTGAAACCACGAAGAATGACACCTCAACTATGGAGGTTGGAATATAATAGAAATAATCAAGGTAATGAATTTATTTATGTATTGTAGATCATGTAATGTTTTGAATGTTTATTTTAATCATTGAATTTATTTTACCGTATTTGACAATTATTTTTGTGATTTATTTTATGCTTCATGAAGGTCGTCATCATGAAGGTATTAATAATGGCCTTCCATGAGGAATGAAATGTTATCCCACTCAATTCATGAGGTTCCCCTACTATGAGGAGCTAAAAGTATCTCATTTTTTTGATACAATTCATATCAGGAAGAACGTGACATAAACGTTATGGTGAATCATAGATGGTAGGAGGGACAAAGAAAAAATTGTCAAAATTTGTATTGACATTCAGGAAGCCAATCATGCAATTTGAAGGGTGATCAGATCAAATAGATCATATGGACTAAACCAAAATAACATTTCATGGTTATTAAGAGATAAACAAATAAATGATGTAAAATAGGTCATTCAAAGAATTAAATTTCCCATGGGTTTTTCTTCAAACATAAATAATATATTAACGAAGAAAGGTGAATTTGGTGGGGTAAAAACACATGATTGGCATACCTTCATTTAAGGTAATAATTTTGGTATACATATTTATATATATTGGACTTATACATCTTTTAATTTTTAAATTTTTTTTGTCTACTTTGGTTGAAACAAATAACGATTCATTTTTTTGTTACAGTATGTTTTACCGCTATCTCTCCCAAACGACTTTGACAACAATGCCAAACAAGTTATATATGATCTTCGAAAATAAATGAGGTAAGTAGTTGTGGTTTATATGCAAGATGTTCTTTAAAATTATTTGTGTACTTAATGGCAGGCATTTTACCTAAAATGTAATATATTATATTGTGTTATGTTGAAACATGTTATTTTCTTGTGTCATGATCTCATGTAGATGGTTGTCATTGAAAGAAATCCATGAATATTATATAAAGTATTGGAACAAAGAAATTCCTCGTCTAACTGAAAAAGTATATACCTCCAACATTTTTCAATGCACAAGAACACTACCTCATACACCAAGTTGAGGAGATTGAAATTTGTGGACCTGTTCTCACAAGGTCAATGTGGATGGTGGAGAGGCACTTGAAATCATTGAAGAAGTTGGTTAGAGAAAGAGAACATCTAAAGGGTTATATGGTATATCAATCCATCGTGTATATTAGTCAGTATCTTCCTAAATTAGTAGCGCCAACTATGCATGCAGTGGAACACATTTTGGATGTGAATTCCATCAAAACATTTGAATACCAAGAGCATATGTTGGGGAAAGGTAGAATGAAAAAAATGAGAGGTAATATATCAATAATTGTGGATATTTATATTAATAATACATATAAAGTTTCAATTTTTTGTGTATATGATCATACTCATTAATATATTAATATAATTTATTTCATAAATTATTAATATTTATAACATGCATGGACGTTATAAATAATATTTAATATTGGTGAATTATGATTTTTTGATTCAGTTGCTCAAGAGTAGGATGCACTTCATTTATACATTGCAAACAATCTTGAATGGATGAATGTATGGATTGAAAGATGTAAAAAACATAATGGAGGTAGGTTATCATGGCACCAACTATCTGAATTGATTAGAGAAACTCGTTGTAATGGAGATGCCAATGTTATGCAAAGGAAAATTGATTTAGCATATGGTTTGAAAGATGGATAGGTAAGCAAATTCACACTTTTTATTCAATTATTTTATATAATATTAATGTGACTACATGTGTACTATATTTTTCAAATAATTTAAAAGTTATATAAAAATATATGTTAATTTATTAACTGACAATGCATATTTTACATATCTGGCATACTATAGTTGAAACACCATAAGGCTATGTGGTTCAATGGCCGTAAATTTCGCATCAAACAATTGGATGAAACTAGGAAAACTTTTGATAGTGGGATAACTACAGTATTCCAAGTCACTAATGTTTCCTCTAGGAGTGACAGACATCCCTGAGAATCTGAAAATAGATATTATGGGTATTTAAATGATATACTTGAGTGTGAATTTAATTCCTTCAAATTAGTTTTATTTGATTTCAAATGATATAGCTTACGAATGCATGAATGCGATGAGGAAAGAACTATTATTCCACATGCCAACGGATTTCCAATTATTAAAACAACGGTGTTTGAAAGAGGACATGATCTCTATGTTTTTCCAAGCCAATATGAACATGTCTTTTACTCAAATGTTCTAGGTGAGAGGGATTGGTCATTTACAGGATGAAGATGATATTGAAGATCAAGAAGATGATTCGCCAAATTAGACAAAACTGGAAGATCATGCAGGTTCGATAGATGAAGAAGACGAAGAATATCATGATCTAGGTGTAGGAGATAATATTTCAATTCTTGATGATGATGTCGATGAAAATATGCTCGAAAATGACATTGATGACGATTATGATATCATCAATCCTTTCAACATCGTTTCTGAACCAATGATGATACAAATGTCGAGTTCAATGAAGAAGATAAATATAAAAAATAAGGATGATTACACAGATGTTGAGGTTGGATTAGGTATGTGACTATATAATATTTTAATTTGTATGAATTATTATCTTCAAATAATTTACTTATAATGTCATGGGTTAATTACATGTTTTTAAGTTTTATGAGACGTTTTTATATCCTATGTTACATGTTGTTTAATTATTATGTGAAACCTAAAAATAGTTGCCAATATACTAAAGTATGTGGTAAACTAAAAATATCATTTACAAACACATAATTGCATGTAGCTTCATTAATTTTTGTTTTTGTAGTTTCTATATATGAACCTTGATAGGACGTTTCTTTCGATTATTTTCTATTTTATAGATTGGGTATTCAGGATCAATTGCGAGTGACATGAGGAGGGGGGGGGGGGCATATGATCTTCCAACTTCATTTTGGTTGGCCTTGTTCAATAGATGATAAATTATTCTTGAAATCAAGAGAATCTCTTTCATTTTTATACCATCATGATCGTAGATGTCATCAATATTATTGTTATAGTATTGCATGAATGAAGTTTCAATGAACGTGTTTGTAATTTCTATAGAATTTTCATTGAAACCCTATTTTTCTTTCAATGTACACAAATTGGTTGATGCAAGTTTTAAGTTTGCATCAATCTTTCTTCATTTTTCTTTTAGGTTCTAAATTAATGTATATACATTGTATCTGTGTCATAGTTGTGATGAAAATTCCCTCTTTTTCATTGATTTCTTAATCAACACCATAAAAATACTCCCTTGCAGTACTAGATGTAGGGACGTGTCTACTGTCCAACGAATTTTACAAGGAAGAATGAACGGAAATTGTTCTAGGACTAGACATGGGAAACAATGAACTATCAATGGGGTTGGCGTTGAAATGTTTTCAAACTATTCCCGTATGCACTGAAATTTGACATGGATAGACTATTTGCATGCCTTAACGATATGGGAGGGTTTATGGACTCAAATTTGACTCACACACCCACTTTCTTCCATCATCAATTCATCATGTAAACTATAAACCCTATTTTTCATATGTTATAATAGATCATATGTTAATGATTCCAAATTTCATATTTGTATTTGAATCAAAGTACAACTAGCTTGCAAAGTATCAAGTTTTAATTTCAAGTTGATAAACAAATATGAAATGAATCCTAATTAAAACCATCAAGTGTTGGAATTTGTCATTTAAATGTAGTGTCATGTAGTAATATGTTAAAACATAGAGAGAGTAGTCTCTATAGAAGTAGAGCAATATATTGATATTGGATTCTCTTCTAAGCTGATGTCGATCTTTTTAACCTTCAGGAATAGGTACTAGAGGAGAAAATCAAGGATAATTTAGTACCCATCACTTATGCAAACATTTTCTTCGGAAAGAGAGACAAAGAAGGGAATTTGTCAACAAGAGAGAAGGAAGTGATATTGTTTCTACAACAATGAATGTAAATAATCTTGTGACGAATTAGGTATACTATCGATGAAAAAAGTGCGTTGATAATATAGCTAATTCGTCGCAAGAATATTTACATGGTATAAACAAAGAAAATGGATGATTTGGTTCCAAGTATAGCTAATTCATCGCAATTATTTTCAAATGTACACATGGGATACAATTCGTCATCTTTATTCATTTTTCTTTCAAGTTCTACATTAATGTATATACAATGTATGTGTGTCATAGTTGTCATGAAAAATCCCCTTTTTTTGTTGATTGCTTAATCAACACCATAAAAATATTCCCTTGAAGTACTATATGCGGGGATGTGTGT
This sequence comes from Picea mariana, assembly GCA_032191745.1. Lineage (NCBI taxonomy): Eukaryota > Viridiplantae > Streptophyta > Pinopsida > Pinales > Pinaceae > Picea > Picea mariana. The sequence goes on from JASDQU010247336.1 coordinate 9,667, forward strand.
AATGTCAAACCGAACGAAAATTGTATTAGGACTAGACATGGGAAACAATGACTTGTGAATGGGGCCAATGTTGAAATTTTTTCAAAGTGTTTCTGTATGCACTGAAATTTGACATGGATAGATTATTCGCATGCCTTAACAATATGGGAGGGTTTCTATACTCAAATTTGACTCACACCCACTTTCTTCCATCATCAATTCATCATGTAAACCATAAACCCTAATTTTCTTTCAAAGTACACAAATTGGTTGATGCAAGTTTTAAGTTTTTATGAGTCTTTATTCATATTTCTATCAAGTTCTACATTAATATTGTGTATACAATGTATCTGTGTCATAGTTGTGAGGAAAAATCTATATTTTTCATTGATTTCCTAACCAACACCATAAAAATACTCCCTTGCAGTACTAGATGCGTGGACGTGTGTATTGTTGAACGAATTTTACAAGGAACAAGGAACAAAAATTGTATTAGGACTAGACACGGGTAGCAGTGACTTGTGAATGGGGCCAACGTTGAAATTTTTTCAAATTGGTTTTGTATGCACTGAAATTTGACATGGATAGACTATTTTCATTCCTTAACAATATGGGAGGGTTTTTGGACTCAAATTTGACTCACACACCCACTTTATTCCATCATCAATTCATCATGTAAACCATAAATCATAATTTTCTTTCAAAGTACAAAGAATGGTTGAGAAACGTTTTAAGTTTTCATCATTTTTCTTTTAGGTTCTACATTAATGTATTTAAAATGTATATGTGTCATAGTTGTGATGGAAACTCCCTCTTTTTCATTGATTTCTTAATCAACACCATAAAAATACTCCCTTGCAGTGCCAGATGCAGGGACGTGTGTAATTTCGAATGAATTTTACAAGGAACAAGGAATGGACATTGTACTAGGACTAGACACAGGCAACGGTGACCTGTGAATGGGGCCAACGTTGAAATTTTTTCAAATTGTTTTTATATGCAATGAAATATGACATGGATAGACTATTTGCATGCCTTAATGATATGGGAGGGTTTCTGGACTCAAATTTGACTCACACACCCACTTTCTTCCATCATCAATTCATCATGTAAACCATAAAACCTAATTTTATTTCATAGTACACAAATTGGTTCACGCAAGTTTTAAGTTTTCATCAGTATTTCTTCATTTTGCTTTCAGGTTCTACATTAATGTATATACAATGTATCTGTGTCATAGTTGTGATGAAAAATCCCACCTTGTTTTTGATTTCTTAATCAAAACCATAAAAATACTCCCTTTTGGTACTATATGTGGGGACATATGAAATGTCAAACGAATTTTACAAGGAACAGGTAACATAAATTCTATTACGACTAGACATGGGCAACAATGACCTGTGAATGGGGCAAACGTTGAAATTTTTTCAAATTGTTTCTTTATGCACTAAAATTTGACATGGATAGAATATTTTCATGCCCTAATGACATGGGAGAGTTTGTGGAATCAAATTTGACACACACACCCACTTTCTTCCATCAACAATTCATCATGTAAACAATAAACCCTATTTTTCTTTGAAAGTACACAAATTGGTTGATGCAAGTTTTAAGTTTTCATCAGTCTTTCTTCATTTTTATTTTAGGTTCTACATTAATGTATATACAATGTATCTGTGTAATAGTTGCGATGAAAAATCCCTCTTTTTCGTTGATTGCTTAATCAACACCATAAAAATACTAGACACAGGCAACAGTGACATGTGAATGGGGCCAACATTGAAATTTTTTCAAACTATTTCTGTATGCATTGAAATTTTACATGGATAGACTATTTGCATGACTTAATGACATGGGAGGGTTTTTGGACTCAAATTTGACTCACACACCCACTTTTTTCCACCATCATATCGTCATGTAAACCATAAACCCTATTTTTCATATGTTCTAGTACATATGTTAATGATTTCTAATTTCATATTTTTATTTGACTCAATGTACATATATCTTACAAAGTATCAAATTTAAATTTCAAGTTGATAATCCAAATATGAAATTAATCCAAGCATAATTTGATATCGTCGCAAGAGAGTCAAATGAAAATAATCTTCCGAAAAATTAGTTATACTATTGACGAAAAAAGTTCGTTGATAGTATAGCTAAGTTGTCACAAGAATGTGTCTTTGAGTGGTGTTACATGGTTTTCAAGGATTGTAGGGATTATATGGTGCAATGTAGTGTATTCTATAAGAACAATCTCTATGCCAAACCCCAAAATGGATAGTACCATATCTTTTTCATAAGACAAATATTATTTGTATGTTTCCTTTGTGGTGGCTCGAGCCCTCACACATGATGCATGGCAATGAAATGTAACAATTTGACTATTGAATGATAGTGTTATGTCACGCATGGTTAATGAAATAAAGTAAGTTTATTAGGTCCCATTTGAATCTTCTTACAATTCAGATTCGTTACATAGTCCTTGAAAAAGACAAAAGACTTATGTAGCAGATATTTGGTTATTGTGTGGGACATTTTATGCCATTAATATATTTTGTACAAAACTAATGGATCTTGGCGACTACACCATGGTCAAGGGACAAAAAAAATTGGGACCTTAGGACCAAAACAAAGATTTTGCGGTACTATATGTGGGGATGTGTGTATTTTCAAGCGAATTTTACAAGGAACAAGGAACTTAAATGGTTCTAGTACTAGACACAGGCAATAGTGACCTATGAGTGGGGACAATGTTGAAATTTTTTCAAACTGTTTTTGTATGCACTAAAATTTGACATGGATAGACTATTCACATGCCTTAACGATATGGGAGGTCTTCTAGACTCAAATTTGAATCACACACCCACTTTCTTCCATCATCAATTCATCATGTAAACCATAAACCCTAATTTTCTTTCAAAGTACACAAATTGATTGACGCAAGTTTCAAGTTTTCATCAATATTTATTCATTTTTGTCTCAGGTTATACATTAATGTATATATAATGTATATGTGTCATAGTTGTGATGAAAAATCCCTCTTTTTCATCAATTTCTTAATCAACACCATAAAAATACTCCCTTGCAGTACTAGATGTGGGGACGTGTGTACTGTCAAACGAATTTTAAAAGAAACAAAGAATAAAAATTGTATTAGGACTAAACACGGGCAACAGTGACCTGTGAATGGGGCCAACATTGAAATTTTTTTAAACTATTTCTATATGCACTGAAATTTGACATGGATAGACTATTTGCATGCCTTAACGATATGGGAGGGTTTCTGGACTGAAAGTTGACTCACACACCCACTTTCTTCCATAATAAATTCAACATGTAAAACATAAACCCTAATTTTCTTTCAAAGTACACAAATTGGTTGATCCAAGTTTTAAGTTTTCATCAGTCGTTATTCATTTTTATTTCAAGTTCTACATTAATGTATATACAATGTATCTGTGTCATAGTTGTGATGACAAATACCTCTTTTTCACTGATTGCTTAATCAACACCATAAAAATAATCTCTTGCAGTAATATATGTGGGTACATGTGTATTTTCGAATGAATTTTACAACGAACAAGGAACAAAAATTGTACTAGGACTAGACAGGGGCAACAGTGACCTGCAAATGGGGCCAACATTGAAATGTTTTCAAATTGTTTCTGTATGCACTGAAATTTGACATGCATAGACTATTCACACACTTTAATGATATGGGAATGTTTATAGACTCAAATTTCACTCACACAACCACTTTCATCCATCATCTATTCATCATGTAAACCATAAACCCTAATTTTCCTTCAAAGTACACAAATTGGTTGACCCAGGTTTTAAGTTTTCATTAGTCTTTCTTCATTTTTGTTTCAGGTTATACATTAATATTGTATATACAATGTATCTGTGTCATATTTGTGATGAAAAATCCCTCTTTTTCGTTGATTGCTTAATCAACACCATAAAAATATTAGACATGGGCAACAGTGACATGTGAATGGGGCAAACATTGAATTTTTTTCAAACTGTTTCTGTATGCATTGAAATTTTACATGGATAGACTATTTGCATGCCTTAACGATATGGAAGGGTTTCTGGACTCAAATTTGACTCACACACCCACTTTCTTCCATCATCATATCATCATGTAAACCATAAACCCTATTTTTCATATGTTCTAGTTGATATGTTAATGATTCCTAATTTCATATGTGTATTTGACTCAAGGTATAGCTAGCTTGCAAAGTATCAAATTTTAATTTCAAGTTGAAAAATAAAATATGAAATGAATTGAAGCATCATTCGATATCGTCAAAAGAGAGACAAATGTAAATAATATTGCAACAAATTAGCTATACTATCGATGAAAATCGTTCATCGATAGTATAGCTAATTCGTCGCAAGAATGTGTCTTTGAGTGGTGTTACATGGTTTACAATGAGTGTGGGGATTATATGGTGCAATGTAGTTTATTCTATAAGAACAATCTCTATGCCAAACCTAAAAATGGATAGTAGCATATCTTGTTCATAAGACAAATATTATTTATATGTTTCATTTGTGGTGGCTCAAGCCCTCACACATGATGCTTGGCAATGAAATGTAACAATTTGACTATTGAATGATAGTGTTATGTCACCCATGGTTAAGGAAAGAAAGTAAGTTTCTTAGGTCCTATTTGAATCGTCTTAGAATTGAAATTCATTACATAGTCCTTGAAAAAATACAAAAGACTTATGTAGCAGATATCTTCTCTTTCTATGGGACATTTTATGCCATTAGTATGTTTTGTACAAAAATAATGGATCTTGGGGACTACACCATGGTCAAGGGACAAAAAAAGTTAGGATGTTAGGACCAAAACAAAGCTTTTGAAGTTTAAGGGCCATTAAATAGGCCTCAAACAAAGATGTAGAACCTTTGTAAGGTAAAATTTTCCTTTGAGTGGGATATGGATGCCATAAGAATTTTTTCACACCACATATGGGATTCAAGGCTTATAACATCATTGAGGGAGGAAAAAAAGGGCTTTAGGTTGTAAATAAACATTTATTTTACTTAATGGCCATGAAGAGGGGTTCCAATTTGGAATGTGGGAACGATTAATATATTTTTTATATCAAAATAAGAATGGATCTCCTAACCTATACCATGGCCAAGGGAGGAAAAAAAATTCCCTAGGCCCTACACAAATTTCTCATGATTAATGGCCATGAAAAAGGCTTTAAAACACCACACTAATCCTCTCTTAGGAGTTTGTGGCCATTGGGTGGGATATGGACACCACTCACAAGTTTTATGCACCATGTAAGGCACATGGGATCTTTTCCATGGTTTGGGAGTAAGATAGGCCCTATTTGAATGTTGTAAGTATTAGGATTCATGTTGTAGTCCTAAAATAACCACACAAGACTTGTGTAGGGGATATTTATCCTATGTGGGGAATATTTGGCACCATTAATATGTATTATACAATAAGAATGGGTCTTTGGGACTTAGGCCATACATGAAGATTTCTTGTGATAAATGGCCATGTAAAATGTCTTTGACTAGGAATATGGACAAAATTAGTATGATTTGAACAATAAGAATGGGTCTTAGAATTACCTCCACCATGGCCAAGGGAGAAAAATGATATATTTAGGTCCTAGAGAATTATTCTTAGGGTATTTACCATGGACAGGGAATGAACATAAGGTGATTATTACTTGCTTAAATATTCTCAGGAGAGATCTTCGTGATGTGGTCATCAAAAAACTAGACAAGACCTATGCATGGGATCTTTCACCTTTGTGTGGTATCTTTAGAATCAATGATATGTTTTTTTAAAGAGTAAGAATGGATATTAGGGACAATACCATGTTGAAGGGAGGAAAACAAGGAACTTGGGTCCAAAATGAATCTTTTTGAGTTTAAGGGCCATGCACTGGGCCTTGAACAACCATGTATATCCTTTCTAAATAATCTTTAGCCTATATGTGGGATATGGGTGTCATTAGGATTTTTTTCACACCACATATGAGAATAAAGGCATATACAATCATTAATGTATGAAAACAAGTGCCTTAGGCCCTAAACTAATCTTTCATGTGTTTAATGTCAATGAACAAGGCCTCCAACTAGGAATATGGGCACCATTAGTATGTTTTTAAAAATAAGAATGGTTCATAAGAACTCTACCATGAATAGAGAGGAAAAAAAGGGCCTTAGGTTCTAAACATATTTTATTTGGCTCATTGGCCATTAAAAAGGCCTCAAAACACCACATCTATCCTATTTAATAGACTATGGTGCTTGGGTGGGATATGGGTGTCATTCACAATTTTTTCACACCATATATGGAACTTAGGTATTGTCCATGGTCAGGTAAATAAGATAAGGTTTTTAGGTCCTATTTAAATCTTCTTAGGATTAAGCTTCATGATGAAGTCCTCATAAAAGAACAAAAGAATTACGTATAAATCTTTAGCCTCTGTGTGAGATCTTTGGTTCCATTGATATTTTTTTCATAATAAGAACGGTTCTCAAGGCTTGTACATCCATGTCTAGGGGAAGAAAACAAGAAAATTAATCTCACAATGAAAGTTATCAAATTCAAGGGCCATGAACTAGGACTCAAATAACCATGTAGATCTTATTTAAGAGATATTTGACCTCCCAGTGGGATATGGTTGTCATTAGTATTTGTTTTGCACCATATATGTAATTTCAGGTTTATATCATCACTAAGGGTCCCTTGAATTGGATTCATTTTTGTAACACCCCTCCTAGCTAAGGACGACTACCCTGACATCAGGTGCAATTTTTTTTGTTTTAACCGTGTGTGCGCGCGTGTAGAAGAACAACCCTCTCGATCCTACATGACCACTCGAACCAACAGGACGCAAGTAGGACAACAACATCAAGACGACAAGACAGATCATAGTGAC
>JASDQU010247338.1:0-12978 GCA_032191745.1 Picea mariana
TAAGGGTTGGTGTGGCTCAGGCCGAGTGCGATCCCCGGGTGATTTTGACGGCTTAGATGCCCCTGAGTCGCGGTTTCTCAAGCCACAGGTTAATCCCGGAGCCAACAGGTTTGGCCCAATTAACAAAAAAAAAAAAAAAAATTGTTTGATAAAATATTATAAATGAATAATAAATTTGTTTTAAATATTTTAACAATAATTATATTTAATAATTGGATTGAAATGGAGATAATCAAATTTTCAAATAATTATATTGATTTTAAGGAAATTTTTGGTTGGATAGGTGTGACATACACCTTGGATTCTTAAAGTAGAGCAAGTGATGATTGCTAAGGAGTAGTATGAAATAAAACTCTAGTATTACCATGGAATAATTTTGAGTAGTGGTTCCCAATAAATGTAGATCACTAGGAGGGAATGAATGCTAAACAACAAGAGTTGGTCAATTAATTGTTTGTGGCTTGATCACAAAGACTTTGTAATGTATTGTAACCATCTATTTGTTGAATACTATATTGAGAATTCTTTAGAGTGTGAGTTTTTCACTAGGAAATCATTGTGATCACGTTCATTCATAAAGAGGGGTTTAAATTTGTGAAAAATAAATTCAATATATTGTAGGTATTGTGGGGGTATCGAGTAAAAATGATATTTTTTTATTAAAAATATGTATTAGGATGGGGGTTCAACAAAAGGATTTTTGAAGGTATTTATCAGTATATAGTGAAACTAGGGGTATTCTTTAATATCCCATGAACCCATGTGCTATGTGAGAGGTTCACTAAGTGAAAGCCCCATGATTAGACCCTTGTCTCCTTGGATCCAAGGTGTTAGGGATAAGGTTTTTTTATCTAATATTGGCTTGATTGGGATCATACAAAGAAGAAAATGGCAAGCATATCTAGATTATAAATGGAAATTTTCATGGCACTAAATTTGAGACGGGGAAGTTAAAGAAAAATGATATATTCTCATAGATTGAGATCTATGGGTTGTAGTATCTAGAACCAAACCTACTTGTATGAAATATGAAGAGTGGATGGTGTTGGAGAGAAAGGTGAGAATCCATATCAATCTTTGTTTGACTAATTTAATATTATTGAATGCTTTTGAAGAAAAATGGTAGCATCTCTCAAAGAAGAAGTTAGGGGATTTGTACCAAGCTAAATCTCAGGTTAATAAACTTTTTCTATGGAAAATATTGCTCACTTTGATAATGGATGATGATGATTCTATATTGAGAACCTGGACAAATTTAATACTATTATGACCCAATTGATCTCGGATAAAGTGAAGATGGATGAGGAGAATCATTGTGTGGCCCTTTTTCATTTTTTCCAAGATTCATGGGACAAATTGGTAACGACTATTAGAAGCATTGTAAAAACATTGGTGCTTGATGAGGTCATAATTGCATTACCATCAAAGGAGGTGAGGTAGAAAAATATTGAATTCACCAATGAGGCCTTGGTTGTTCATGGAAGATCGAATGAGAAAGGAAAGAAGAGAGAAAATGGTAGATCTAAATCGTATGGGAGACATAAGTCTCCTAGAAATTCCAATTGAAAGTTTTGGAACTATGGCAAGGTCAGACATTTTAGAAGAGACTGGAAGTAAGAGAAAGAGAAGAATAAGAAGGAAACTAATGTTTATGTTGATGAATCTAAAAATTCTTCTTAGGAGGATGGTGGAGATGCCTTTGTTGCATCTTTGGAAAACCAAGCAGGATGGAGTGCATGGTTGATAGACTCTGGAGCTTCTTTCGTATGAATAACCATCGAGATTGACTTTTAGTGTATGAGAAATATGATGGTGGGATGGTATATCTCGATGATGGATCTCATCTCAACACAATTGACCAAGGAAGATCCTTGATTAGATTCACTAATGGCATAATGAAGGGGATTAATGGAGTTTTGTACATTCCAGGACTTACACAGAGCCTATTATCAATAAGAAAACTTAATGATATAGGTGTCCAGGTTGTTGTCTCTAACAAAGGGTCTAATGGTTTGAGGATCTATGGTGCTTGTTAAGGGTTTTCATGTGGACACTTTCTTCCATTTTGATGCATGCACCATTTAATGTAATAGTTCTTCAATTTCTATAGTAGAGAGATCTATAGGATCTATGCTTTTACAGTCAAAATCCATATCTAATTTTGATGGTCATGATTTCTGGGTACCTAAACAAGATCTCTATTTAGAAATCAAGTTACTTGTAAAGAAGACAATCCTATGGCACAAAATATTGAGCCATATAGGTGAGAAGGGCCTACGAGCCTTGAAAAACAAAAATATTGTGGATGGATTGAAATGGTGTTCTCTTGAATTTGATTTTTGTGAGCATTGTATATATGGAAAACATAGCTATGTTCGATCTTATTATAGTTCTCACAAATCTTCTGAGTTGTTTAACTTAATTCATTATGATGTAATATTTGGTCCAATTAAAGTTCCCTCAATTTCTAAAGCTTTGTATTGTGTGTCATTCATTGATGATTATTCAAGAATAACATGGGTATATTTTCCTAGAACTAAATATGAGGTTTTTAGTCAGTTTAAGAAGTTTAAATCTCTCTTGGAGAATCAATCTGGTAGGAAGATTGAGGTGTTGAATATTGATAATGGCAGTGATTTTTGTTTTATAGAGTTTGAGAATTTTGTTTGGAGAATGGAATTGAAAGACATAAGACAATTCCATATACCCCTCAATGGAATGGTGTTGCAGAATGGATGAATATAATGTCGATGGAGAGAGTTATGACTCTACTTAGTGGAGCTAACTTAGAGATAAATTTCTGGGAAGAAGTGGTTTCTATTGCATATTACTGTATTAATAGGTGTCCCACATCGACTCTTGTGGATAAGACCACTATGGAGGTCTGGATGGGAAAGAAGGCCTCACTTCATCATTTTCTTTTTTTTGGTTGTGAGGCATATGCTAAAGTGCCTAAACATAAGTGGTTAAAGTTGGATAACAAGGCTATGAAATGTGTCTTTATCAGCTATGAAATTGGTGTGAAAGGGTATAAGCTTTGGGATTCTATGACTGGAAAAGTTTTATATAGAAAGAATGTTATTTTGGGGGAAGTTAAGCCTTCTCCGATGGTGGTGCAACAAGAATAGGATGACAAGAAGCTAGTGGTTCAACTACCACCCAAGACTGAGAAAGTTAAACCAAAAAATGAGCAAGAAGTTCATGATGGACCTAATGATGAAGAGGGTTCAAGAAGTTTGAAAGAGGGGGAAGAAAATATACCTCAAACTTTAAGGAGGTACACTCAACAAAGAAGACAACTAGACAAGTATAATTATAGTTCATCTCATTTAAAATGCTTGTTTTCTTTATTTACTAACACNCCATTACTTCTTTCATACTTATAAGCTCATTAGTATGAAAGAAGTAATGGATATGGAAGATAAGTTTTCCTATAGATTGGCCATGGATAACGAAATGGCCGCATATTTTTACCTATTAAATCATCGGGGGAAAGTACTCTAAATGGATCGTCATCTTGCAAGAGTTTGACCTAGAGTTTGTGACTGCCAAATCTAAGAAGTCTTTGGCTTTCATAGAGTTAGTGTCTGAACTTCCCAGAGTTAGTGAAGGAACCATGGTTAATGATTCATTTCATGATGATTCATTATTTCTCATTGACTCTTTTGATCCTTGGTACAAGCATGTCTTGGTATATCTCCAAACCTAATGGTTTAACCCTTAGTTATCTAGAAATGAGCGTCGACGCATATGCCATCAAGTTAAACATTACCTCATCATTGGTGACACACTTTATCGACATGGGGTAGACATTGTAATAGGTCACTATATTTTCCATGAAGAATTTGAGCATGTTCTAAATGATTGCCATGTTGGAGCATGTAGTGGCTATCTTTCTAGGCTTCCCACTACCCAAGAGATATCGCATGCGAGACACTTTTTTCCTGTGATCTTAAAATATTGAATCATTTTGGTTCAAAAGTGTTACCCTCTTCAAGTGTTTACTCGGAAAATGTGTTCACATTAATCCTTCAAACTTAACCACTCAAATTGAGCACTTAACCTTGGCTAATGGCCATGGTTACGTCATTGTGGCAATTAACTAGTTCACTAAGTGGGCCAAAGCTATGCCTATGTACTCCAATGATGGCCCCACAACATCACTTTTCATATTCAATCACATTATCACTAGGTTTGGGGTGCCTAAAAATATTGTTATAGATCATGGGTCACATTTTCACAACAATATGATGACCAAAATAGCTACCAAGTTGGGTTTTTTTCATGATAACTCAACACCCTATTATCCTTAGGAAAATATTTAGGTAGAATATATTAATCATGTTTTTAAGACAATGATCCAAGGGATGATAGGGAAACACAAACAAGTTAACACCTTATGTTTTCTTCGGCATTATGGGCATATCGAACCCTAGTGAAAATTATTATTGATTTCACATCGTTTAAACTTTTTTATGGAGTGGAGAAAACATTACCTATTGAATGCGAAATTCCTTCATTAAAACTAGCTATAGATATGGATCCACAATGGCATGGTCCTTACATTATTAGTCATGTATTATAGAAAGGGACCTACGAGCTAGTTGACTATGAAGGAAACTCTTTGTCGGAGCCTCGCAATGGGAACTATCTCAAAAAGTATTATGCATAGAAAACAAATTGTGTAATACTTTGTATTTAACATATTTTTAGTGGCTTGTCTAGTGTGACTACTTTTTGTTTTTTTGCATGTGGGTTCATTCAATTCGTTGCTTATCATGTTTGGTGCTTGATTTTTATATGTTAGTGAGTTCTCCTTGGCCCTTCTCATAGGCAAACCCATGGTGAGACCATTTTCCTAACATAGGTTGATTGATTTCTTAATTACTTTTGTGTTAGACTGGAATTTTTTATTAAAGAATTCACATAAACATGCATGTACATAAACACATGGATTTCAATCTCATCATTTGAAGTCATTAAAAAAAAAAGATATGTGTGTGTATATAGAGGGGAGATCGTCATATAGTTCTCCCAGGGAACATGCATCTCATGATAGCTCACCACTATGTAGGAAACTCACCTTATTAAACGAAAAAAATGATGAGGTACACCCACAACATGTCGTTGTAATATTCGAGGGATATCGTCCATTCTCCTCATTAAGACACCCATGGTTAATCCCTAGAGGTTCGTCCACACCTCCTAGAGGATTTCGACAACATCCTTGTCATCATTTCCTTCTTTTGAGTCTTGATTGTCTCTGATTCTATGGAAGTTATAGGAAATCCCCACTGGTCAAGTTGTTCCTATATCTCTGTCATGAAAAAACATTATGGTTAGTTATGCTACATAACAAAAATCATATATTCTAAAAACTCAAAAAAATTATAAAATTTCAAATATTACAAAAAAAATCACATTTTCATTGTTCTTACTAAGCTCATCCCATTGAGCCATGGGGGGTAATGTGAGCTCTAAGTTATGTTGGAAGTATATCCCTTCACAATGAAAATTCTCAACCATGATGATCTGTTCATCCCACCAATGATGAAATGGATAGACTGTATGTGGGACATGCAGTCTATCCATTTCATCATTTTGGCCTCACTAGACCCAGAAAAGGTGTTGAGACATGGGGTCTCACTTATGGGATTATCTCTAGGAAAGATGACACAAGGATCGAGCCATACCAAAACTATTTATGTTAGCCTGTCTTTCATTTGGTCAATTGGTCCCTCAGGTTTACCAACAAATCAGAACACCATTCAAACACGGTCAGGTTTAGGCACTCTGAGAGGATACTAAATATGACCCTTTGATGCCAAGTGGGGGCTTGTAGAGACAACCACTTGAGTGATTGTGAAGAGGATGGCGTGCAATGATAGATCCACGACATATTTTATAGGTAATTTTTTGTTGTTTTTCCTTGCTCTGGGATGGAAGTACACTATGATATAGGAATTTATAGAATTAGTGGATCCACATGGCCTGCTGGATAGGATAATCAACACCCCATGCATAATATTTTGATAAAATAAATTTCCTCTACCTCTATGGTTAATGTATCATCACCTACTCGGAAGAATTGTTGGTCAAGAGCCCAAAACTTAACCAGTGTATCCAAGAGCATCACATGGGATCTCATGTTCCAGATTCAGAAAAATTCCAGTAGCCCACAATCCCATAGTGCACTTATGGTGTTATATTCCCTTAGTGCTACTGTATCATCAACCTCATATTATTGTTCTTTCCACTCAATAATGGTGAAATAATGGCCTCCATCAGCCATAACGGAAAATGTTTGGACAAACTGAGAAAAACAGCTAAACATTTGGGTCTTTTGTGGGTGGTTATGCCTACCTTTGCTAACAATAGTGAATGGTTGCACTTTCCTTTCCTTAAGAGCACTACTATTTGTGCCTATTCAACCAACAAGCACGACCACAAAATTCAACCACTTGCAGTGTCCCCCATAACCTATATTTTCACTAAAATGCTTAAAAAATGCAAGTAAAGTAAAGAGCATGAGAAGAGGATTTACCTGGTCCTAACGGTTTGAATTTTTGTTGGTTGAATTTCCTAAAATCTACACCAGAATCTTTGGAAGGTAGGAGGGTTTCCACTAAAAATGGAAAGTTTTACCAAGGTAAGTGTGAAAATGGATTTCTTTTACCACAAATAGACTCTTTTTTACCTTTTTGGGTTCAATAAAACCCCTTTTCACGACTGAACTAAAAAACACCTTCTCATTCTTTTATTTTTTTCCATTTATATTATTCTTTATGAGGTCCTATTGTTAATTTCAACATGGGATCTAGTGTTTTTCTACGATTCTTTCAGTATTTGGTCACATTGTTTGTCATTTTATGGTGACATCCACTAAACCATGAGGTACATGTTGTAAATGGCATATCAGATAGGTTTTTCCCTGCAGTATCGCGTTACATTATCAACCATCACAATTCCTTAGGTTCAATTTTTCAAGGTTGTGAGATTAACCCTTCATATTTGCATGGTGTAACTTGTGTTGTTGTGCCTACCCTTCATGGGCACCCTAGTTAGCACCTGCCTTTTCCATGTAGTGCTCATGTTATGTTCCTCTATGGGACCAAGAACCCTTATTTAGACCCACCATAACTAAAAGTTGAGCCTCATTCTTCTCTCTTAATATTTTTACGGCCATGTTCCAGGGGGGTTCTTGATAATTCTATATTTCTTAACGGTTGCACATACATATCACTACCTATGTATTAATTCATATTGATATGTTGTTATTTGATTTTATTCTTCTTGTATTGTAGTCTCTCTTGACCTCTTTCCATTTTCATTAATTTGCCTCCATTTCACAACCTTTACCTTTGGAGAAAATTGTTGCTATGGGTGGACATTAATTTCCCAGTACTATCCTTGCATTTGATTCACATAGGTCAATTCCACATGCTTGGAAATTAGTTTCATGTCATGAAGCCACTCATTTTCTCCAAATGAGATAACTTTTAATTCTTTCATGTGCTCGTAAAACCATGAAAAAGACACAATTGAGCACACTTTTAACTCTTTTCCACACTCATATAACCATGAAAAAGACACCATCAAGTACACTTTTATCTCTTTTCCATACTTGTAAAAACATGTAAAAGGCACTATCGAGCATAATTTTATCTCTCTTTTGTGCTCTTAAAAACATGAAGGAGACRCCARAAAACAAMGAAAAAAAGGGGATGGGAATTATCTTGATCTSTATTCAGTACAATAACAACCTTCAATCRTTATCACCCTTGAACATGGCACCTATTTATGTCATTGTCTTATAATTGGGTTATAGCTTGCCTAGGAGTCATACCATCATTATGAGTCATATACTCCTCTGACTAGTTACTCTTCCAGTCACTATGGAGAATGATTTAATGCCTCTTTCATTATTGCACTATATTATTGGTGCTCTTGAGTTAGGGATACCAAGTCATCAGTATCTCGTGCTATATGTTCAAGGGAAGTGAATCCCGAGTTGTCCAATCTGTAGTCTCATTGACCTTTCATGTTAGCAATCCATGTGCTAGTTGTACTTGGTGATTCTATCTCTTCACAACATCTCCCAGTGATTATTTCATGTCAATTGATAAGAGATACATTGAGGCCCTCCTTTGATATATCGCTTCCTATCGACACCAGCACATTATCTAGGAGAGTTATCTAGAAACCATCTAGTACATTGAAACTTGTAGTCCTTAGTGGTAGGCGTCATCGTGATAGAGAGTGGGTTTTCCTCATTGACTCTTGATCGATCAATTCTATGATTGTTTGACTTCAGCTACTTTATTCACACTCCCTATATTGTACTAGGTACCTTGCAACCATTTTCATTATTGTTGAATCCCTTCAAATTTATTAATGATATTCCTCAATGATTGGTAATCAAATGGTTTCTACCATGCTCGACATCAAATTATCTATTTGCATGTTATATAATTGCACCATAGATGTGTTTGGATTGAATACCTTGGGCCTAGAGGGCATCACCCCTTTCTGCTACCCCTCCCAAGTTGTGATGGAGTATATCACTACTATAAGAGTACTTTCAAGACTACATGGGAACTCTCATTGGTGTTAAATGTCTTCGTGATGTATATTATGACATAGATCCACATTGTATTTGTTCATGACTATGATCTCTTTGATGAAATGGATCAACCATGAACTGTTTGTGGCCATGGTATTGCATAACATTTCATGGATCTGCAGTGTATTGTGTTGGAGGCCATGCTTTCTCCTACATCCAAGCATGGGTATGCCTACCTCAACGATGATTTATATATATGTTCCGTTGATTTATATATATGTTCCGTTGATTTATATATATGTACTTACTAGTTCCTTGTTTTACGAGCTCCTTCCTTATGCCACTGCTATGTATTATTGGTAATGTATTTCAACCATCAATTCATTTTCTAACCTCACACATTAGGGGGAATCTATTATACCTCTATTTTGTCACACTGGGTCTCATAAAAGACTTACTAATGTCATCCTACAAGAATTACATGCCATTGCCAACAAACCACTAATTTTGAGAACAATCACCTCTTGTCTTCATGCAAGGTGCAATTGGTCGCATCTTGTCTTCATGCAAAGTGAGAATGGTTGCATCTTGTTCTCTTTCAACATGTAATCAGTCACTTGTTTCCCTTGCACAACAAGCAACCACCTATTGAACCTTCTTTATTTTAGGAGTTGCAAGGAGATCAGATTGAGATAGGATGGCCATGATGCATCATGAGATCTGGAACTTGTTCCTGACTTGTTTTTCACCAAGTTTTAAGATTTGAATCTATCTATAGAACCTCCTCTATCACTCTATAAAATACTTGGATAAATCAAGGGGTATGAGAGCTTAGTTTTTTATAGACTTATGATACCAAAATATAACCAGAGAGAGAATTCTACCTTCAGAATTAATTTTTGGTTCATAGACACTTGAGAGAGGGCTAAGTAAGGTCTCAAGGATCTTGGAGCTAGAGAAGTGCCCCAATTGTTAATGTTTAGTCCATTATTATGTGCATTTCATTAGATAACAATAGCATAATACAAGATCACTGAGAAATACACAATCACAAGAGACACAGAAATTATCCTGGGAAACCCTCTAGGGGAAAAAAAACCCAGGAAAACTTCCTTATTATAGATAGCCAATACAATGCCAAGAGATCTCTTAGACTAATGCAGAAGATCCTCAACTAGATATGTGCCACTCTCTCTCCTTCTTCTCTAACTGCAGATCCGAAACTTGTCTCACAAAATGAGCAAGTGATTTTTGGGTCTAAGTGAGGCGCTAGCCTCCTTATTTATACAAGGCTGGCATGTGTGAAGTGTCTCTTCACTGGCAGGGCTGACTTCTCCTTTTTTCTTTTAAAATTACAATATGACCAATCCGCAAAAGGGGATTTGGTCCTTTTAAAGTAGCCGACACGATCAATCCACAATGGGGATTGATCCAATGAATAATATATCAAATAAGAATAAGAATACACTTTGCAGTTACATTATTTCAACACTCCCCCTTAACAAGAAGGGTATTCTTCAGCAGCATCATGAGAGAGAGAGAGGAAAACATCATCAATAGCATCAAGTGGGTGAGAGTACAATATCATCAATATCATCTTGGAACACTGACTGGCATATCTATAAATCATCAGAAGTTTTCTTCATCGGCAACATCGTCATTCTCAAAGGAATGCCATCATCATCTGCATCAATATGTATTAGTATAAAAATTGATACATCGTCATCATAGCACGAGGCTGGCTCATCATAATACAGGACTGGCTTTACATCACAATTGTCAAGTTGGAAGCTCAGTACTTGTCTCATCTCAATGTCTTGCTTTACGTCACAACACTCAGGCTGGAAGCAAGATACTAGACTGGCTTTACGTCACAGCTATCAAGCTGGAAGCATAGTACTAGTCGCATCTCATCGTCTTGCTTTACATCACAACACTCAAGCTGGAAGCAAGATACTCATCCTGGTTTATGTCACAACCATCATGTCGGAAGCAGGATACTAGACTAGATTTACGTCACAGCTATCCAGTTGGAAGCTCAGTGCTAGTCTCATCATATCATCTTGCTTTATGTCACAACCATCAAGTCGGAAGAAAGGTACACATCCTGCCTTACGTCACAACCATCAGGTCAGAAGCAGGGAACTAGACTTGCTTTAGTAGCAGCTATACAACTAGAAGCATAGTACTAGTCACACATCATCTTGCTTTACGTCACAACCATCAATTCGAAAGCAAGGTACTCATCCTGCTTTACGTCACATCTATCCAACTAGAAGCACATTACTAGTCATATCACATCATCTTGCTTTATGTTACATCCATCAGGTCGAAAGCAAGAGATGTCTCATCACAGCATCTACTCCCCCTTTCAAGGAGGTCCTTTCGGACTATACCAAGCTTATCTCGAAAGTACTCAAACTTCATAGGAGATAGTGGCTTGGTCAACACGTCAGCAACATGTTCATCCGTGCTAATGTACTGGAGCTTTAAGGCTCCTCTCTGCACCATGTCACAGATGTAATGATAACGAATCTCTATGTGCTTTGACCTTTCATGGAATACAGGATTCTCTTTCATATTTATGCATCTCTGGTTGTCACATAGAATCAAAATTTCTCTCATCTCTAAGTCAAATAGGTCAGTCAGCAACTTTTGAAGCCATATAGCTTCACAGCTAGAAGAACATGCAGCAATGTATTCTGCTTCCGTTGTGCTAAGAGCAATGCTAGATTTCTTTCTACTCTGCCATGAGATCATCGTTGATCCCAAACTGAAACAACATCCTGAAGTGATTTTCCTATCAGAAACACTTCCTGCCCAATCTGCATCAGTATATCCATTCAATGTGACATCATGCTCTCCATCATAGCTGAGACCACAATCTATTGTACCCTTAAGGTACCTCATCACATGTTTTGCAGCCACTAGGTGAACACATCTAGGTTCTACCAAAAACTGACTCAAGGTGTTCATGGAAAAACAAATGTCTGGTCTGGTGTTTTTCAGGTACATCAGCGATCCAATAATCTGTATGTACAGTGTGGCATCAATCAACTCTGAAGAAGTATCGACCAACATCTTCAGCTTCGCTTCCATCGGTGTATTCATGGGCTTGCATTCAACCATGTCAAATCTCTTCAAGATTTTGACCATATACTTCCCTTGGTTAAGGGAGATCCTCTCAAGACTCTGCCATAGCTCAAGACCTAATAAATAATGCATTAGGCCAAGGTCTTTCATTTCAAATTCCGAGGCAAGTCTCTTTTTACATTCAGTGATGAGATTTTCTTCTCTAGTTAAGAATAAGTCATCCACATATAGCAATAAGATTACTAGCTCATCGTTCATGATCTTGAAGTATAGGTTAGAGTCTGCTTTACTCTTGGTAAATCCTAAGCTCGTAAGGAAACTGTCTATACGTCCATACCAAGCTCTAGGAGATTTATTCAATCTGTATAAGGCTTTCTTCAATCTGCAGACATGAGACTTCTTGTTTTCAACCTCAAATCCTTGAGTTTTCTCTATATACACTTCCTCTTCGATGACGTCGTTTAGGAAATTTGTCTTTATGTCCATATGGTGCAGCTTCCACTTCATCTTAGCTGTAAGAGCTATGATGGTTCTGATCAAAGTGTATCTGGCCACAGGAGTGAATGTCTCTTCATAGTCAATGCCTTCCTTTTGGGAAAAGCCATGAGCCAAAAATATTTCTTTATACATCTTAATACTTCCATCAGCAGCATGTTTTATTTTGAAGAGCCATCTGGAGGATACCACATCTTTGCTCTTCGATTTGGGAACTATTTCCCATACTTCGTTCTTCATTATGGATTGGTATTCCTCTGTCATGGAATCTTCCCATTCTTTTCTCTAAATGGATTCTTTAAAGCAATTAAGCTCCTCTTCTAGAAGATCACACATCAAACCCGTGTAACTGGAGAATGGCTTTGGTCTTTTCACCTGTCTCGTAGTTCCTTGGGTAACACCATACTTCTCTCCATCTTGAATAAGCTCTCTAGCCCAAGTTGGATTTCTTTTATGGAGGGTCATCATCTGAGGAGGTTCTTGCACTTCTACTATATCATGGTCTTCTAGAAGTTCCTCATTAGGGGAAGTTATGACTTCCCTCACTGATTCTGCAGCTCTTGGAACCTTCCTCATTGCAGTACTAGGGATTACGGGTTCCTCTTCATATATTTCCTCAAGCTGGCATTGTTTAGATTTCTTGAGCATTGCATCTTCATCAAAGGTCACATCCCTGCTGATCTCAATGTGATGGTGACCTGGTATATAGATTCTAAAGGCCTTGGAGACCTCACAGTATCCCACAAATATTCCCTTCTTTCCTGAAGGGTCCAGCTTGTTTCTCTTTTCTTTAGTTATATGAATAAACACTGGACAACCAAATATTT
>JASDQU010247339.1:4404-15749 GCA_032191745.1 Picea mariana
CGATAGTCAACTTCTGCCTCTTCAATTTATTCTTCGACTTCTTCACATTCTTCTTCGGCTTCTTCATATTCTTCTTCGAAGTCTTCTTTGTCAGAGTCTTTTACTACCATGAATAGAACTCTTCATGTTTCATTTTCACTGACTTCATCTTCATCTGATAATGAGATGTCTTCTTTGGTGTATAAGTTTTTCTTGAAAACTTTCTTTGTATTTCTTTTGCCTTTATATGTGTGTTTTCATTTTGAGTAACCTTCATCATTTCTCTTTTTCTTATGAGGATGTTTGTTATCAAAATGGCCAATACCATCACAATTAAAAGAAATTAAAGGGAGCTTACCTCTATACCTACCATTAGTTCCCTTGTTTAGTCTTTTGATGAAGTTGGCCAATTCTTCATCATCTTCTGAGGCGTCACTATTGTTGCTATATTCTTCTTGTTCCTTTTTCTTTTTATTTGATTTGTTGGATCCCTTGAAGACTGTTTCTTTTACATATGGATATTCTTGCTCAGTTCTCATTTCATATTCTATGAAGATTCCATGCAGTTGGTCCATGCTTATTGAGTACAGATCCGATCTTTCTTGTAGTGTTGATATCTTAGGGTTGAATCTCATAGGAAGAGATCTTAGTATCTTTTGAACAATTAAAGATTCTTCAATTTCTTCTCCCAATCCTATGATTCCATTCATTGTTTCATCGACTCGTAAGAAGTAGGCTGCGATATCTTAAAATTCCTTTATTTTTAGTTGTTCGAATTGACCTCTGTAAGTTTGAAGCTTTGTTGCTTTGACTTTTGTATCTCCTTCATAAATATTTTGAAGCTTGTCCCAAATCTCTTTAGCGGATTTACAGTGTGAAAATTTAGTGAATATTGTATCACTGAGACCATTCAAAAGTGCATTCGTGGCTTTGGAATTATTCTCACAGAGTTTTACTACTTTGTCATTTGTTGGTAGAACTGTTGGTGATGTGTGTCTGTCTACAATTGATTGTCAAACTTGAAATCCATGTGCCTGTATATATGTCCTGATCCTTATGCTCCAAAATTCATACTTTTTTCCATCAAACTATGGTATTCCATTTTTATATGAGTTTGTACTCTCCATGATCTACCTTTCAGTGGTTAAATTGATTTCTAAAGGAACCTGCTCTGATACCAATTGTTGGATTACTGAGAGGGGGGGTGAATCAGTAATAGAGANGTGTATCCATCTACAATTGATTGCCAAACTTGAAATCCCTGTTCCTGTATATATGTCTTCATCCTTATGCTCCAAAAAGCATACTTTTGTCCATCAAAATGTGGTATTCCATTTTTATACAAGTTGGTACTCTCCATGATCTACCTTTCAGTGGTTAAACTGATTTCTAAAAGAACCTGCTCTAATACCAATTGTTGGATTACTGAGAGGGGGGTTGAATCAGTAATAGAGCAATCTAATGTCTTTTTAACCATATAATCCAAGTGTTATATCAATGAAGCATTATAATCCAATAACTGTAGAGTAAATAAGCAATGAACAAATGAACAATCATACACATACATAGTACACCAGTGTTTTACGTGAAAACCCAAATCGGGAGAAAACCACAAAATGTTTTTTCTTATATGTCTTAAAGAATTACATTCATTGGAAGCACCAAATTCCTTTGTTTTCCAGTTGCAACTGGAAGGAGGCTCCAACCCCCTAGTTTCTCAGGCTACAACTTGAGGGAAGCTCCAACTCCCCAATTCTCTGGATACAACTAGAAAGAGGCTACAACCCCCAATGTTCTCCAGCTACAACCGGAAGGTGGCTACAACCACCTNGAAAAAATAAACAAACATACACATACACAGTACACCAGTGTTTTACGTGGAAACCCAAATCGGTAGAAAACCACAGAATGTTTTTTCTTATAAGTCTTGAAGAATTACATTCATTAGAAGCACCAACTTCCTTTGTTTTCCAGTTGCAACAGGAAGGAGGATCCAACCCCCTAATTTCTTAGGATACAACCTAAGGAAAGCTCCAACTCCCCAATTCTCTGGCTACAACCTGAAGAAGGATACAACCCCCTATGTTCTCTGGCTACAATCGGAAGGTGGCTACAACCACATGTCATTGCACCGTCATGCCACCCTGAAGTAGAAGTAGAATAATGGAACCATTGTCAACCTATCACTGTGAGATATACCGTTGTAAAATTGTACCAATAAATCTGAACCATGCATCAACCTGTACCTCAACTTGTAATCAACTTGTACCATAAACAAGTGCATCAACCATTCACCAACTTGTACCAAATAACTTGTAATCAACATTTACCATAAACAAGTGCATCCAACCATGTACCAAGTATGTACCAATCATGTTTCAAATAATCATCAACTATGACTCATCAATATGTACCAACATCATCAACTATACAGCTCATGTATGTGCCTACTCATCAACTACTTGTCTCAACCATGTACTCAACGTGTACCTCAACCAAAATCCCTCATCAATTTCATCATCCAAATATGATTTGTAGCTCTGTAATATACCTAGTGTATATGATCACATTCCTTCAAACCTTCCTTAACTTCAATAACAAGAGACTAGCATTTTCATCAAACTTTTATTTAGTCTCACATGCCTAGTTTTGGATTAGTTAACAACCCTAACTTGAAGTAATCATAACTTTGTACCTGTAATGTATAAATATCTGAAAATGATACACAATGTTCTTCAATTTTTTTTATGCAATTTCTCTGGTTTTCACTACTTGGAACCTCTCATAAAAGAAGTTATAGAAAAAATGGCATACCTTGCTGAATTTTTTCTTATTCTAGAGAGCGACCTTGTCGAGCGTGCCCCACACGTAATATTTGTTGAATTGAAATGAAAATGTTACAAAGAATACTACATACTTTACCCTAACCAACACATTTGTTTTCATTTAATGTGGATCTGTTATGAAGAAGTTATGGCGTTTTTACACGAAACACTTGTTTTTGACTAGTTTCAGGACTAGCCACAAACCCTATTTTCCACGGAGTGTAACTCCACAAATACAATGACCCACAAGCTTAATTTCTTACCATAGATACTTGGATATGTTTTCTCAATGGAATAGAAATTTCATACTCTAAATCATTATAGAAAAAATGTTATAGTGAAAATGGTGAGATGACCTATAAATAACATACCTTGGAAAGCACCATCAAAAGAATTTATCCTTCCTTGCATTTCGGCCTTCTTTTCTTCACCTTCCCTCGGAATTTTTTCTTAGATATCCTTGGTTACCTCAAAAACCTATAGATATTCAATATGCTTAAGTGTTATTAAAATTAGAGAGTCTTGCCTCTTATTTATACTCTCCAAGTAGCTTCCTTAAAAACATCTTCTAGGTCACTTGGCCCCACTTTCCTTATTTTAGGGTTAACTCACTTCTAATTTCTCCATTAAATTTATTATTGAAATAATTTATTTTTTATTCACTTTGAATTATAATACAATCATTACTTTACTTTNATGACATATGAGGGTCCTCCAATTTCGTAAGGCCATAACTCTCAAAACGTGAGGAGTTATGTGACATTCCACATACCACCAGAAATGGAATGGCATGTAATATCCATATAGAATAGTATTATCTAAAAATATATCATAACTCATACCATTATCCATCAAACAAACTTGGGTCCATTACCCAAACCTGGGCTCTCCAACTTCTCATGGCCATAACTCTCTAACCATGAAGAGTTATGTGATGTTCCACATACCACTAGAAATGGAATGAAAAGCACTATACATCTAGGATCTCATTATTACGCAATTAAGCATGGGTTCTCTTACTCCAAAAATCGTCTTCCCATGAGGGCTTTCACCATAAGGGGACCACTTTAGAGTTCATTCATCTTTACTTCTTATCAACCATGACAAGACAATAATGAGTCATATTTAAATCAAACAATCTTGGGTCCATTACCCAAACCTTTTTGCTACAGGGATTTCTTCAAGGGTTGACATCAATGACAACCAGCCTTCATCAACATGGGGAACTATCAGTTCCAATATTAATCTTTCTTTTTTCTTGGACTTTTCGAAGTGATTCTTCTTCTAAGAGGTTTTTAGCATGATTGTGTTTTGTAAAAAGAGACTCAAATTGAATACAATTCCTCAGGACAACAGTTATGTGATTATCCTCATCTTCAACATCATTCGTAAAAAAAAATCCAATTCTTGATCATTCTCAAATACTTGTAAATACTCTTGAGTTTTAGGTGCAGAAAGTCGAAAGATTATTTTTACTTGAAAATATGTTTTTATTTGAACATCATCTGGGTTCAATAGTGAGGCCACCAAATCTAATGAATTTGCCTTCCTATTTTTATCCCTTGGGATGAAAGAGATGTTGAAAGAGATGAAGGATTTCATCAATTCATTAACTCTTTTGAAATATAATTCGAGTCTTTCCTTTTTAATCTTATATCTTTGGGTAACTTGATTTATTACCAACTAAGAGTCATTGTTGAGCTCCAGTTTTGTCATATTTTTGTCCATACAAATACACTTATCATTACACCTTCTCCCCACATTTTGTCACTAGTATATCCCTAATTACACCATAAACCTCCATTATCTCTTGTTATTCATCCTATGTGGTTAATACATAATTTTTCATATTTTTAGTAATCAAAAGGATGATTATACAATAGTTTTGTCAATGATGGTTTAATCCTATGTTTCTATGTGCAAGCAACATGTTCTATACTGTTCAGGTTCTAGTATATGCATTGTCCATGTTCCGGTACCTGTATTGTTCTTGTTCCGGTACTCGCATTGCAAGTCATCTGATACTCCAAGTCATCCAGTACCAGAAGGTTCTATAGTCATATATTAGCCACACTTCATTTCATCCAATACTCTGCAGTGATTCGGTACTACCTTTTCGTTCATCCGATACCAGCTCTTTGCCTCTTCCGGTACTAGCTTCATCCAGTACCAGATTGCGCCTATTCTAGTACTAGTTCCATACAATATTACCATTGTGTTGGTCTGGTACCCATAGTCATGACTGTGTTCATATGGTACTAAACCCCTAGCTACAAGATTCTGGTACTAATTGTTCTAATCCGGTACCAACTGTGCTAATCCGGTACTAGAAATAATTCAAAATTTTTGAAAGCTTCTAGAGGAAAATCGGGTACATGGGTTTTGTCTGGACTGATGTTTACATCTAGACATGTGAGACAGAATTCACCCAGCTCACACATGTAGACCTCCAGCTCAAGGGGAATGATTCTGCTAAAATTATTGAAAAACTCAAACTGCCAACTTGCGCCTCGATTTCTGTGCAGATGGCATCAGATCTAGATATTATATGAAATGGGTTTTGTCTAGAATATGGCAAATTGAGTGTAGCATGAGCAGTTTTTCAAAATTAGAATTGGTTTGGAAGATATGGGTGGGGGACTAACTCGAATCTGCTTAAATTGCAATAAAACCCAGATTTTTGAGGATTTTATCTAAAATTGTAAATTTGAAATCTGAGCATTGGGATTCGGTCCCATCCACTCCTCCATGGATTTGATGTATGAATAAGAGTCTCATAGGGATGAAAAAAGGGCCATTACATTATCATTCATCATCAAAATAGAGAGAACTTGGTGTGATCTTCTTAGTGTAATTTCTGATTTTGATGAAATAAAAGAGTCAAATTTTTGGTGTACATGAGCATTCAAGGGGACTAATTTTATTTTGGCAAAAATTACAGTTGGGAAGGGCCCCTCAACTTGGTAAGCATGTTGCTATTTGTACTTTGTTAGTTAGCATTTTTACTTTGATTTTCTGTAGTATTTCAATTTGCTTAATAGATTCGAACTCAATTAGCTTCATTTCCAAATTTCCAATTTAAGTCTTATGAATTTGAAATTAGTAAAAGAAATCAAGTTGATTAGATACTCAATATAAATTCTTATTTGTGAGCAATTCCATTTCATTTATGCAATTTTATTGATTGTTCCATTTAGTCATATAAATTGTTGTTTTAAAGTTGCTTTGTTACTTTGTTTTACAAGCACTCTATTGTACAATTTCATTTATGTGTTAGTTTGTATGTGTGTACAAAACATTCAAAAAAAAAACATTCATACATATATTTGCAACCTCATCCCACTTGCATGAATTGATTAAGACCATACCCTTCTACCATATTTACATTATCTATTCCATATTCATCAACATTCTTTCCATTAATAAAATATATATCCTCTGTCGATTAAATACACTCATATCAGATTTGAAATTATATATAGGTATTGATTGAGGAAGGCATTTCACCTGATTCCATCATTGATTCTTTATGAAGGATCTTTTCCCTTTAAGTCAGTCATCTTAATCATGGAGAATCGAAGTCACTTTCAACCCATTCTTTCATCTCTTCGATGCTTCTTTCTGTTTTAAGAATCTGTTTGTTTTACAAGAATCATCGTATGCATACATTCCTCAAATATAGAAATAAAGACCACCTCTCTCCTCATCCATCTTCTTGGGTGTTCATTATATGCTTGTTCGCCATTCTTAAATTTACAAGTCAGAGTATATTTGAAGCATATTCTCCTTCATCATTGTTTCAAGTGGATGGTGTGTTGGCTTAAAGAATGATTTCTGAGTTAAAACCTTGATTGCATTTTTTAGTTTCTATCATGAATTTCATTTTCGTTCGCTTATTTCGTTTATTGCATTTAAGTGTGGATCTGCTATAGGAAATAATCATTGAAGGACAGAAGACTTGAGTAAGCTACTCACGACGAATCACACGAACATCACCCCGAGTGCCTGAAAGACTGTGATCTAAGCCTTTATAGCACTAAGTATTCCTACGTCCCAGTGATGAATCCTTAGTGTTAATTTGTTGTAATGTGGGTTTGAAGATTGTTTTGCCAACTTTAGATTAGGCTAGACTAGGATCTTATCCTAGGTTTCCTACGCCTGCACCTCGAAGCTTATGAGCCTCGGTTGATAATTAAATGTGGGAATTAATAGTGCATACATTTATCCCCAACAGTCGTCAGTCACAATTAAATGTTCTATCTTCATTCTCGTGTGATAATCATTCCTTGAATCAAAGCCTCGTATTCTGCCTCATTATTGGTGCACACAAATTCAAGCCTGATAGCATGTGGATAGACAATATTTTATGGGCTTACAAGGTGATGCAGACCCCCATCTCAGTAGGGTCCACTGAACTCTTGGCCTATGGATATTCAAATTCCTTTGAGCTGAAATGGCTCTTTGATTCCCCACTGGAATATCCAAAACATATAACCACAGATCCTTTCTAGAAGTCACACCCAGGTGAACAAGCGTTAGTCGTAAACCTCATCTCCTCATGACCACTTGCGTGACCATGGACTTAACCCAAAAGGTGTTTCACGTTTCACGATTTCGGGACTCCTGCCAAAACACATCTCGACTCCTCCAATTTTTGAAATCCCCAAAAAGGGCTAACAGTACACTAGCTCATCCCTTAACTCTTCACTGATGTGACCCTCAGTTGTGACCCTGGGGCCCAAACTTCGGTTCCGTCAAGATTTTGCGTATCAGGGATGTTGCGAAACAGTTCTCCCCCTTTATCTAATAGCAGAAACCACGATATTCCTTTACCACAGATCGACGATCTAGATTCTTCCCATGATCAATGGTCTAGATTGTGTCAGGATTTCACATATCATGACTTCTGCGTAGTTGTTCCTCCACTCTCCCGTCTCCCGAAATGCCAAAACTTCAAAGCGCTAAATCGATGGATTTTGTTGACCCAGATTTGACAACTAATATTTCTCCTAAACTTGCGTGTATTGTAAGATACTCGGCCTTAACTTCTCTGTAAATCTACTAGATCCAATGGCTCATGGAATTTTGGCAATTCTCCCTCTGATAATTTTAACCATCTGTTCAGAATTTAGATGGCTTCCAGCCAAAGAACTCAACATATTTTTCCTTCTGAGCTTAACTCCTGCAAGCGACTTTGACTCTCATCCTTTCTTCGAATTCCTCAAATTTTCTATCCTTCCTAAGCTTAGACATTGTTGCAAACTCAAGTATTCTAAGGAATCATGCATGCACTCCTTGTGGCCTTCACGATAATCATTGATTATCCGATGTCTTCTTCTTCATGAACTCCTCATGAAAAAAATCCTTCAACCACTCCCTTGGGTTGGAAAATTCTAAGACTTCAGACTGGCCTGCACACACCTTGCATAGCTCTGTTTTGCACCTGCACTCTGTAGGTATGAGGATAACTCTACCTTTCCTAAGCTTTTCTGAGGTGAAACTCAAAATATTGTCAATGCACTCCTTGTGTACTTTCACTACACTCCTTGCAGGAATTCTTAGGAAGAGAAACAATTGAAACTCATACTCCCCCTCTCACAGACTTCATACATTCAACATGAAATCATACACATAAAGAATTGAAACAAATGCATAACAGAGAATATAAAAAAACTCTAAACATACCATTCAATAGATTCAAACAGTAACCATGAAAACACCATGAAATTGGATTAAAGCCTTCTCATATTGATTCAAGTGTTTATGTACATGGTCTCTATAGAAACAATTATCTTCTCATACAACCTCTACAATCTATCTTCTCTTTTTCTCCCCTATGTTGTCTTTCTCTCTTTCTTCTCATATTACAAATCAGAATAATAATACAATACATGTGAGGGAGCTTTCTAGAGTTTCCCCTCCTACAATTCTAAGTTATCTTATTGAATTAAAGCCTACAACTACTTTACATTTAATACAATAAATGCCTCCAACCGACAGATGAGATCTACGCTCAAGATCTGCGTTACAATCCCCAAACCATAAATGAAAATACATCCTTTCCAGATATTACATTAATGTTTCATCTTTTCAAATTCAAAATGTCTTCAAAATGCGTGCTGGTGTAATTCCAGTTGTTCTCCATTTGCGCTTACTTACGATGCTACTGCATCATACTTCTTTGGCTAGAAAAATTCATGGACTCCTATTCATGATCTCCTGCATCGTTCATCCATGTTTCTTAATATTTGCTTCACTTTCCCAACTGGAATCCTCAATCGGGTATCCTTTCAACTTCACCAAATGTTCAAAATATGTCTTTCTCCGAGTTTTCTTGCCAACTCTTTGATCAATGATCCTTTCCATCTACAGATTTTCAGCTAAATGCATTTGTTTAATCCACTTAATTTCTTTCTAATTCTCTTCTCCTCTCACTCCATCTTCTCTGTAAGGATACAGATCTGCTACGTTGAAAATGGGTGATATTCCCACACTATCTGGAAATTCTATCTCATAAGTGTTTGCTTCAAACTTCCTCAAAACCTTACATGGCCCTATCTTTTTCATTTTCATCTTATTATATGTTCCCCTTGGGAATATTTCTTTTCTTAGGTGTGCTAAGACTAAATCTTCCACTTCGAACCGAATCTCTCTCCTATGTTGATCTTCTCTGCGCTTGTATTCCTGGTTGGAACTTTGCAATTGTTCTTTGATCTTATTGTGGAACTCTTGCATCTCTGCTGCAAAATCTTCTGCTCCAGCACTTCTAAACTCACTTTGCTCTAAGTCTCTCAACTCAGATACTTCTCTTGGCTGCATTCCATACATTATCTAGAATGGAATCTATTCTGTTCTCCTATTAGGTAAGTCATTATATGCAAATTCTGCTTGCGGAAAAATATGATCCCACTGATTATGATGTTCAGCTACTAAACTCCTCAATAAGTATCCCAAACTTCGATTTACTACCTCAGTATGTCCATCCATCTGAGGGTGATATGCTGAGCTAAAAGATAAGTATGTTACCATCTTCTTCCATAGTTTCCTCCGAAAATGACCAAAAAATTCGGTATCTTTGTCTGAAACAATACTCTTGGGTAAACCATGAAGTTGAACAACTTCTTTGAAAAAACAATTTGCAATGTGTGTTGCATCACTGGTTTTCTGACATGGAATAAAATGTGCCATTTTTTATAATCTATTGACTACCACGAATATGGAATCACAACCTCTATGTGTCCTCGATAGTCCTAACACAAAATCCATGCTTACCGCATCCCACGGCCTCTATGGTACTGAAAACGGCTGATATAACCCTATATTCTGTCTTTTCCCCTTTGTGTGCTAGAAAATTATACATTTGTTGACAAATTTCTTGACATTCGTCCTCATCCCTAGCCAATAATACAAGTTTTTCAGTTGCAAAAATGTTTTTTCATGGCCGAAATGTCCAGCCAATCCCCCATTATGTTTTTCCTTCAAAATGTTTTCTCTCATAGAACTCCTTGGGATACACAACCAATTTCCTTTAAACAATAGTCCATCCTGAATCATATACTCAATCCATTGACTTCTGTCTCTGAGAAAATGATTCTCACATGCTTTTTAAGCGTCCTTGAAATCTGAATCATCTCTGTACATATCCTTAAGGCTATCAAAACCTAAGGTCTTCACACAAAACTCCTGCAGAATCAAACATTTCCTACTCAATGCATCAACAACCTTGTTAGCAGTTCCAGAAATGTGATTTATAACAAAAGTAAAGTTTTGCATAAATTCAACCCATTTTTCATGTTTTTGGTTTGGGTTCTCCT
Source organism: Picea mariana (assembly GCA_032191745.1). Classification (NCBI taxonomy): domain Eukaryota; kingdom Viridiplantae; phylum Streptophyta; class Pinopsida; order Pinales; family Pinaceae; genus Picea; species Picea mariana. Next base: position 15,023 of record JASDQU010247339.1, read on the forward strand.
ATTTGGTTATAAACTGTAAAACATGGTTGTTGCTATACAAAACAAACTCCTTCGGAACCAAGTAATGCCTCCATTTCTTCAACACCTATATGGCTGCATAAAATTATTTATCATACGTGGAATATTTCATCTTGGTCTCGTTCATCTTCTCACTGAAGTATGAAATTGGTCTATTGTCTTGATGTAAGACTGCTCCAACTACAAATCCACTTGCATCACATCAGACTTGAAATGTTTTACTGAAATCTGGCAAAACTAGAACTGGTTGTTCGGTTATCTTCTCCTTCAACAACTTGAAACTCGTCTCTGCTTCCTCTGTCCAATGAAACAATTTATGTCTTTTCTTGACTGTGTCCATCATTGACGTAGAAATTCCACTAAAATTTCTGATGGATTTCCTGTAAAAACTGGCTGGTCCATGGAAGCTTCTAACTTCAAAGATATTCTTGGGTGATGGCCATTCTTTGATCGCTTTTACTTTCTCTGGATCCATCTTCAACTCATTCGAAGAGATCAAAAAACCCAAATAAATGAGTTCTATCTTCATGAAAGATGACTTCTTCATATTTATCAGTGTAACACCCTGTTTCCCCCAGTCTATAAAAATAATTATGCTGGCCAAGAACTATGGCAAACTCAAAGATGTAAATGTGTTATTTGAATGGACCTTAGTAAAAAGGTCCATGAATGTAAATAATATTATGAATATATATATATATATATATAT
>JASDQU010247340.1:3922-16621 GCA_032191745.1 Picea mariana
GTTAATGGTTGAATCTAGTTTTTCTTATGTAGTATGGAAGTATAAACGATGATATCGTTATATTGTTGATGGTTCATATATGAATATGTAGGGTATTTAACATTGTTTTTTCATGGCTAAACTCTCATTGGATTGTTTAATCCATACCTTTCACTTTGCCATTGAGATTGGTGTTGAGCTCATACCACTGGAATTATCCTTTGTTTTCAAGTGCTATTGAGATATCATCCGACACCAAAGACATTCACACAACCACCAACATTATATTTGAATTGTCATAGGTTAAAAGATAGTTTTCCTGCTTTCATAGATATAGTTTCTTTCTTTCATAGGTTAGAATAAATTTTTATTGCTGCTACAGGATAGATAGAATTTGCTTTGATAGATTAGATAGTAGTTTGTTTATTATAGATTAACAATTAGTTGTTAGTTCTTCTTGCTTTCAATAGAATATATTTCCTTCCATTCATTGCATTGAGCATTTAGATTTCCTTTCACGCATTAGAAATAGTTTTGCATTAGGCATTTAGTTCACTTGCCTCTTAGGCTAGATAATTGTTCAATGAGAAGTTTTACTTGCAGTAGTTAGTTGTCTTTGCTTACTTGTCTTTTTCTTTAGTAGGTTAGTTAGGTGCCTTTGCTTACTTGTTTTTTGCTTTAGTAGGTTAGTTAGGTGTCATTGCTTACTTGTATATTTGCTTTAATAGGTTAGATAGGTGCTTTTGTTTACTTGCTTATTTATTTGTTTTCATAGGGTAGTTGTTCATTGAATGTAGGTTGGCAAGTTAAAGAAGTTTGCTTTTGTCATTTGCTTATTATGCTTAGTAGTTTTCTTATTGCTTATTGTTGAACTAGTTTTCTTTACATAGGGTTTTACTTGCTTTCTTAGGAACTATCCATCGACCCTTGGCCCAAAAGTACTTAGGTTACCTAGTTTCATTTTGCTTAGTAGGGTTTTCTCATTAGATAGTTTTTCTTGAGTAGATTAGCCTTAGATAACTACCTTCTTTAGTTAGACTATACTCCTGCCAGCCCTTCTACCTTTGGCACATGTTTTGATACAACTCTAAGTTTACTTACCCCAGGTTGACAATTTAATTGAGGGTAGTTTAGTGTCTTTTTAGTACATATAAATCACCTAACATTTTGGCGTCGTTGCCAGGGAGTTGTCTCAAGGTAAGAAGTAGTTAGGAAATAGATTATCCTTAGACATTAGCATTAGTTTGGTGGCGGGGGAACTTTAAGATGAGAGGTAAGAACTTGGGCATATGCTATAGCAGGTTCCCCCAAACCCAATTGTAGTTTTTCTTTTTTTGTTTCTTGTTTATGAATAGACCTAGAAACCAAATGGTATCTTTTTCTTTTTTCTTTTTTTCATGAATAGGCCTAGATAACCACAAGGTAGATACATTAAATCAAAATCTGACCTTTCAAACAAGGTTCCTTCCAATCTCTTTGGGGGAAGGAATGTTCCTCTTATAAAATCCACAGACCGATACCGAAAAATAGGAGCTAGCTCAACCCAAAGAGTAAAGAAGTCTCTAAAGAGACTAAAACAAGGAGCACTATAGAACAAGAAATTGAGGCATCAGTAATAGTGGGATAGGAGGCAAGACCACTCAAGCCTTCTGCAGAACCAAACAATACAACCTTTGTTTTCTTACCACCATCAGGAGATCCTAACTTCGTGGACATCATCTTTGTGTGAACCAAGTTTTATCAAATGACAAGATGAATTCAAAAATGACCATTAGTTTGGAAGAACTCTCTCAAATCCTAGCAACAGTCGGGATTTCTTCTTTTCAAGAAGAACATATTTTGGCAGCAGCCAAAGTGTATCTACCTCTCCCAAAATATTAGAAGAATCAAGGTCCTATGAGCTACAAAATGATCTTCCTTTCCAAACTGTGAAGGAAGATGAAAACTTATGGACTACCTCTGGTGGAGAGAAATCACTAAGACCTACGATTAAGGAGTTCTCAACATCCATCTCAACATATCCTTTATGTACTTCAGAAATCAATCATCCAAAAGAAGAGGATCCGCATAGCATGATGAAGGAGAGCATAGAAATTATTGTTGATAAACAACAAGATTACATTGAAATTTGGTTTCAAGAGGTCATCAGGCCATAATACTATTCTCTTCTTCAACATCTTCTGATGCCCAAACAAGTAGGTTGGTTGCTTATTCATATCCAGGTAATCATTGTGGTAACTTTTTCATATATGGATATGAGTATGTTTCTTACCTTGCTCCGCACATGGTTACATTGGAAGAGTTCTTACACTTGAATAAATATTTTCCCTTTGTTTTTAGGTAGGGTAGGTTAGTAAATAAAAGCTGCATGTTGTTAGTTTAGCTTAAAGTCTAATGCAACCTCATTTTACATTTTCTTTTAATAATAGAACTATGAGATACACGTTCCTATGACTTGATCTCATTGATCTCATTAGTTTATTATATTTTAGAGTGTGGTTTTTGCAAACAGTTTTAGAGATCTACATAGGTATTTATTTCACTAGGAGTAGACAGTTTCAAGGAAATATAAAAGAAAGATTTTTCTTCAAAACATTGTTACACTTGAACCTTGTTGTCTGCTAAGCATCAAATGAATAATGAATTGCTGTAGTTAGCCATGTTTTTGCAAAGATCTTCATCTTCTTTTTCTCAAGGCATCTTAAATAGCAGTTGCTCTTGAAACTCTTCACCACTGTATAAGGAAGTGATACCATAACTATCAAACCTAGAGGGCTCTCGTACAGTTTTTCCAAGAATCCTGAGTAAGTGAGTCAAGTGTCTTTATCAAAGAGTAACAACGAGGTATGATTAGCAGTTAGTCATGGAAATATCACACTAACTTACAAAAGAAGAAAGTAAGTTGAGCCTAGAGATACCTTTATGTTCTTTCTCAATGGTACCATCCATTACACACTAAATAGCTTGATTATATCATATCTTTAGATAGGCCACGTCCGCTTAAGTACCCCTTACATCGGGACAATCACTAAGTAATATAACGGAAAGTCATCCTCTAACATAAATACCATCCCAATTGAAACAAAAAGAGAAAGAAAAAGTTGTTTTCAGAGTTGTTCCCCCATCTTCTTGCATAAGCAATCTTATACTAAAATATTAAAGGATGGAAGGTCAGTCTCTAAGGGTTTAAGAGGCTAACCTGTCGGGATATTGAACAGGTCTGTTGGCAGCGGGTACCGGCCTGTGGTATGACTAGGTAAACCTGTCGGAGTACTGAATAGGCTTGCTGGCACTGGGACATTCTACCTAGAGTGGATGGTAATCTGCCAAAAATAAATAATAAATTTAAACTTGTCCTGATGTACAGAATTACTTGCAGACAAAGATGACATGAAGTATGTATGGTTAAGCTAAGGTTAATGAAATCCATAAACTTTCCATTGGGAACTAACTCTGAGACTATCTTGAAACTCTCTTGCCTACCTCTTCTTATCTATATATGGGATCTCTTATCCTATAGGTGGGGCCATCTTCTAACTGTCTCGTCAGACCAATCTGTGAAATTTATCTTTACACTTTACAAACTGTAAATCTTTGACTATCGGGAGAACTGATCGATTTCTTATATTTTTTATTTTGAGGTGTCATAATACTTAGATGTGGAGGAGGGGTTCATGAGTTGACAAATGATAACATTTCCTAGAAGAAATAAATCTTTGTAAAAATTCATGTATTGTTTTCATGATACAGGTTATTACAGTAACAGTCATTTTATTTTGAAGTGCTAAACTCCTGTGTGCTATAAATTGTTGTATATGTCCTTAACAAGACCACTATGTTGGTTCATTTTTATTACAGGTTTTTCATTGTAGGTTTGACATTACATATGCAAGTGGATTGAGTGAGCATGGTGGCAAAATCAACAACAATGGAACACTCTTATCCTACCTCAAATCCTATTCACTATGTTCGTGGCCTCTAAGGAATCATTGCCTCAACCACAAAGCTCCTAAGAGTTGGAGACCATTGATTTAAACACCACCAGTTGCCAAGAGCAAGCTATAACAGGGTTTTAAAAACTGAATTTCAGAACATCTCTATAGCTAAGGGATACTCCAAGGAGTGGATAAAAGAGGAGCTAATCAACCCTCTCAAATTCATCACCAGATTGATTACATGTGAAGGTAGATATTCCATCTCTAAAGTCTGTCAATTTTGATTATTAGCTCACTTTCAGTTCCATAAGCCATTGTAACTTTCCCTTTTACTTCTTAAAGAATCTTGAGAAGATGTCTTCCCAAGTGAGGAATAATGTAACCAATCCCCATAACAACTTATTTCACCATGGCCTTATCAAACTACTTGTCTTAGCCGAGTTGGAAAAACAAGGAAAAATGTGGGATGAGTTCATTTACAAATTTGCAAACCCTCATCTTACAATCAAGACTAGTAAGAAGACTCTTGATCTAGGGACTGTTACTCCACCCAAACCCTCATGTTGAAGCTATTCCTTTATCGGAGAAACTTGTTGATACCCCTACAGCTTCATCGGGCAAAAAGACCAGGAATCCTATTGCTAATTCATGGCACGAGGATGTGCCATATCTTCGGTCTGGGGGGGTTTTTCCTGAGCTAAAAATGATAAGAATTTCCCATTTGTATAGCAAACCCATGAGAAGAGGAAGTAGGATTTCTGTCAAAATTCTATCATACTGTCTTTTTACAAAGTCTTGGGATATTATATCAACAATTATTTGTATTGGTATGCTAAATTATATACTGCTAACATCATTGTGTGTGTTATAAGCTCCTGTACTTTTTTATGTTTATGTTATAGAAGACTGCTTATACTTAACTACTCTTTGTGACAAATACAGAGTGATTACAATTGCTAAATACTTATTGTCATCTGTATTACAAGATTATGAAAAGACGATCAGTTGTTTGAATTGTTACATATTGATGATAGGCAATAAAAATTCTCCTGTTCACCATGCCTACCAGTACAAACCAAGCCTTTTGTTAGTATCTGTCAGTTATGTCAGTCACCGGTGATCAAATTTACTCTTTCATGTGATTGATAGGGTTATTAGGTCAAATTGTTATATTTTCAAAATAAAATTCTCAAATATAATTTGACATATCTTGGTTGTAAAATGGCTATTGGTGTTCCTAGGTGTCCTTAATACTCCCTCCACTGATCCAAAGTCATAAATTTTCATCATGGTCATGTCATCATTCCTTGTCATCAATTTTCAAATGATTGTCTTGGTCAAATATTTACTTCAAAATTGGTTTCTGAATTAAGGAGGATGAATTTGACAAAAGTGAAAGATGTTTTTGTCAATAATAGACCAAGAAACAAAAACCTCCCTCAGTTTATTCACATGTGTTATTGTTTGAGAGAAATCCCCCAAATACAGTCACTATAAGAGTGTTTCTGCACATTTGGATAGCTTGACTCAAAGTCAGTTTTTCAGAGGTTTGGAGAAGGCATTTGTAGTTCTTGATGGTTCCATTGTGTAGAGGACATCATAAAGTTTCCACCCATACCACTTTCATCCCAAAATTCCTCTGGGAAGGCCTCTAAAATCCTATCAAAGACCACACTGTGTTTCTGCTAAGAGCACGCTGAGCTTCTGCAAGTCTTAAGTAACCAACTTCAAGCTGGGATTCTGAACAAATGGGAAATCAATTTTGCAAACTGGAGGAGGTTTGTGTTAATAAAATACCAAAATACAATAAAATCTCTCTTTTTTTTAATATACTTTATGGTTTGGGATATATTCTATCATTTTAGAGGCCTATGCTTTTAGAAAATAAGACATTATGTTTTTTTCCTGTTATAGTCATATTTGTTTTTTGTGTTTTACTAATAACAGGGAATGAATTTTTTAAAACCAAGAGAGGTTTTTATCAAGGACATATTAAAAAACAATAACCTCTCTCAGTTTATAAATATACGTTATGGTTTTGGATATATTCAAATCTCTTAGAGGCCTAGTTTTTCAGAAAATAAAACACTTTGTTTTTCCTTTTTTAGTCATGTTTTCTTGGTGTGTTTTCCTAACAATTGAAAGTGAATTTTTTAAAACCAAGAGAGGTTTTTTTCAAGAACGTATTCAAAAACAAAAAACTCTCTCAGTTTGTACACAGGTTTTACTACCTTGTAGTTATAGGTGTCACTTTGATACCTATTGTTCACAAGTTCGCCAGGCCATAATTGTTGCGCTTATGGGAAGTCACTTTTGGAACTAATTATTGCAAAGGTAGAATTGTTGTTTTGCATGGTTTAAGAGATCAAGGGTATAATATACATCTCAAGGATTCCTCACATGTCATCAACAACCTCCAAAAACTCCAAACCCTCCAGTTCAAACTTAGAGAGCATGAAACACTGAGTTGTCATTTATGCCATGATAATGTTGTCCTACAACCCAAGATGAGTTTTCTACAGCGTTAGGTTGATGATATTAAATACCACCAATAGTAGTCTCTGGATGCAATTGAAACACCATGAAAATCCTAAGTCAAAATCCCATGGGCAAGAGGGAGAAGCTTCTAAAGCTAATCCACCCCCTCCTTCACAAGTTTAGTCATGAAGGGCAATTTTGTTTTTGTTTGCAGTGGGACCTGCAAAATCTTAGGTGTGGGGGTAATGTTGGGCCCGAGATATGATCATTTTCATGACGGTTATTAGACACTTTTGCCATATGTATGTATGCGTTTTTCATCTTTTGAAGGATCTTTTTGAAAAATTTGATGATAAAATAGTATGATCGGCATAAGGTACGTGTAATTCATGTTTAATGATTAAATCAAGTTTAATTCATCATGTTCTATGATTTCCAAGAGTTAATTCATGTTTTTCGACTGTTACAAGGCAAAACACACCATGTTTCCAGTTTTGACACTTGATCTGACACTCGTTGCAACACTCGTTCTGGCACCCAATCCGACACTCAGTATTGCACAAAAACGTAGGGTGAGTTGGCGATTATGGCATTGGCGGTCAGTGATGAACAAATCGGGTACATGGGTTTTCTTCATGATTGCCCCATCCAGCTACTAAGCTCCAGACAACTCAGTTTATGTTGTCCAAAGAAGGCGATTATTGGCTTGCTCCATTTTGTCAGTTAGGGCATCATTTATTGTAATTTACTGAAATTATAAGTGGTTAGACCCTCCTGTGGTCGACCACTTGGTCTGTAATCTTATAAATACTGCTAGGATGATCATAAGATGGTTAACCAAAGAGAAGAACCAATGTATTAGAGACAAATTTTTTTTTTTCTCTGTTTTGATATTTTACATTACCAGAATTGTGCCAGAACTGTGTTTTCAAGCTTTAATGGTGGATTTGCCTTGTTAAGCTCGTGGTGTGCTTCTAAAGAGTGATCACGACTTGTTGGGGGGGCCACCAGCAATTTGGTAACTCTTCTTTAGTTTATTTATGCCTTTTTGTAGTTTAGTTATCTCTCTTTATTTCCTGTACATGCATTTTTCTTTTGTTATTTAACTTGTTGTTGTAGTTTAAATTAATTTAACTCTCTTTTGTAGGTTAGTATGAAGGTTTTTGCTAACATGAATTGATCTTGTATTTAGGAACGAATCTGCAGATCCCTAGACTAACCCCATGTGTAGTTAGATATTAGATTATGTTTTCATTTATAATTGTAGAATCAAGTTTAAAATAGAGTTTTAGTTAGAATAGAACCGATTTTTTAATTGGGTTTTCTTTGACAAGGGTTTGATGGATGGATAAAATTGATTTCAGTTTTTAATCATAGCTTGCTTATTTCATTTTTATGTAGAATTGGCTTAGCTAGTTTTTGGTTAATGTAATTGTTAGTTTACTTTTAATTTATGTTTTTAAGCATTTCTTTCTTGCAGTTTGAATTGTTAGAATAGATGTCGTATAGTTTCATTTATGTAATTTCCTTTCCTAGGATTAAAATGCAATTGATTTTCTTAGTTAATGGTTGAATCTAGTTTTGCTTATGTAGTATAGAAGTATAAATGATGATCTTGTTATATTGTTGATGGTTCATATATGAATATGCAGGGTAATTAACATTGTTTTGTCATGGCTAAACTCTCATTGGATTGTTTAATCCATACCTTTCACTTTGCCATTGAGATTAGTGTTGAGCTCATACCACTGGAATTATCCTTTGTTGTCAAGTGCTATTGATATATCATCTGACACCAAAGACATTCACACAACCACCAGCATTATATTTGAATTGTCATAGGTTAAAAGATAGTTTTCCTGCTTTCATAGATATAGTTTCTTGCTTTCATAGGTTAGAATAAAGTTTTATTTTTGTTGTAGGATATATAGACTTTGCTTTGATAGATTAGATAGTATTTTGCTTATTATAGATTAAGACTTAGTTGTTAGTTATTCTTGCTTTCAATAGAATAGATTTCCTTTCATGCATTGCATTGAGCATTTATATTTCCTTTCACGCAGTAGAATAGTTTTGCATTAGGCATTTAGTTCACTTGCCTCTTAGGCTAGATAGTTGTTCAATGAGAAGTTTTACTTGCAGTAGTTAGTTGCCTTTGCTTACTTGTCTTTTTCTTTAGTAGGTTAGTTAGGTTCCTTTGCTTACTTGTCTTTTGCTTTAGTAGGTTAGTTAGGTGTCTTTGCTTGTATATTTGCTTTAATAGGTTAGATAGGTTCTTTTGTTTACTTAATTATTTATTTTCTTTCATAGGGTAGTTGCTCATTGAATGTAGGTTGGCAAGTTAAAGAAGTTTTCTTTTGACATTTTCTTATTATGCTTAGTAGTTTTCTTATTGCTTATTGTTGAACTAGTTTTCTTTACATAGGGTTTTACTTGCTTTCTTAGGAACTATCCATTGACCCTTGGCCCAAAAGTACTTAGGTTACCTAGTTTCATTTTGCTTAGTAGGGTTTTCTCATTGGATAGTTTTTATGAGTAGATTAGCCTTAGATAACTGCCTTCCTTAGTTAGACTATACTCCTACCAGCCCTTCTACCTTTGGCATATATTTTTCTACAACTCTAAGTTTACTTACCCCAGGTTAACAATTTAATTAAGGGTAGTTTAGTGTCTTTTTAGTACATATAAATCACCTAACAACAAGTGTCAAGAGGAAATTGTATCATGCCATGTCAACAAGTGACGTAAGAAATTTATGTCACTCTGGGAGAATTGCTTTGGGAGTTTTACCACAAATGAATGTCAAAAGTCCTGAAGGACAAAGGTCTGAAGTCACTCTCAGCCATCGATCTAATATATAGTTCGGCAAGTCAGGACAACCATTAGATCTGGAAGAAGAACATGTGTCACATAGGGAGATCTATGTCAATGTCAACAAGAAACTGTGACAGACCACGTCAGTAGTCTACGTCACCAAGGACACATGGCACAGTTAGAGAAGGACAAGTGTCAAGATGAATCAACATTTCTAGTACATGAAAATCATGAATCAGAGTGACACATGGTAGCTACTCAGCTCATGACACATCAGCAAGTGACATAAGCAAGTTACGTCACTCTGGGAGTTTTTCTTTAGGAGTTTTACCACCGCACTCGCCCAATGTCCTGATGTCCCAAATGCCAAAGTCCTGAAGCGGACATAAGTTGTCCAATCTTAAATATCGCTTATGGAGTGTTCTCAACCACTGATCATACTACAATGAGAGTTGAGGCTTGAGAATCCTGAAGTGGTGCGAAGACGCGAAAGGATCTCGACCGTTGATTGAGAAAGGGACACACGTCAGTGAATCGTCAGCTATGGAAGATTGACGTACGAAGGAGAGAAGGAGTTTTATATTTGATATCTCTGGAGTCTGAAGACTCGAAGAAAAAGGTGGCCATCCATCTAATTGATTGATTAAGTCCTGGCCGTCGAATTAAGCAACGAAGGATAGATGTAAGGATCGAATATAACCATTGATCTGGTTCCGAGATATAAATGTGAACCATCCGATCTGTTCGGCGATATCGTATTTGGGAGATTTGAAAGGTTGGAAGTCACGAAGACCCGAAGGGAGAAGACCCAAAGTCCTGACAGTTGTCCATCTCAGTGGGAGAATGAATCATTGCCATTGATTCTGATATGTGCTCAAGCGCTTGTTTGGCTTAACATCTGGATATCGCCATTGGTCATATGAAAGTTACACTAGAACAATACAGAGAATTGATACATGAATGAATATGGTCTGTTGGTGAGACGAGAACGCAGCAGAAACATGAATACGATCTAATGAGTCGATCCATGTCTGTGATCAACTTGCAACAAAAATGAACCGATACATAGTCATGATTAAAAGAGAGTTAAATCATGAAAACATGAATAAAGAATAAACAAGAAAAAATGATATTAATTAAAGTTTAGATTATCATTTTAAATGAAAAGGATACAAAGGTTCAAATATAGGGACACGATGTTTTATATATCACACCATTTTGAAGATTATATAAACGAGAAAAAGTGGTGAGAAGAAGGTGTCTCAGTGGTTCAGATTAGAAGATCAAAAAAAGGAGCAGAGCCCAAGATGAAGAACTGTTCATTCTAAGGTGCCTGTCAATGTATTATTGAAGATCAAGAACAAAAGAAGATAGAGCAGTAGTTTTTCAATCCAATACTTGATACAAAAGACCATACAAGAAAAGGTTGCAACAGTCAAGTAGAAATTACAACAATGGCTACATGAGTCAAATTTAATGTAGAGAATAAGATATTGATTTTCATTTTAATATAAGGGTGGTTGGGTGGTGCAAGGGAAGGTTGGAGCCTACAGGGGGGTTGGTTCTTCCTTGTCAGTGGTAGCTGACTAAACAGGGGGTCGAAGCCTCCTACCAGTTGGTGTTGCTGAAAAGAGGGAGTTGGTGCTTCCTTATCAGTTGTAGCTAACTAAACAGGGGGTCATTGCCTCCTACCAATTGGTGTTGGTGAACAAGGGTGTGGGTGCATCTTGATCAATTGGTGTTGATTGAAAAGGAATAATATCTTCCTTTTATGTAACTTGTAAGAAAATAAATTTTGTAGTTAATAGAAAAGTGTTGGTGGTTTTCCCTGTTGGGTTCCACGAGAAAATATTGTGTTCATAAGGGTTTGTTGTTCATCATATATTGCTTAACTGAATAATTAATATGTGTTCTTAATATGGATGAAGTTAAAAAGAAAAAGTAGGCAATATTGATTCACACCCCCCTCTCAGTATTGTTGGATATTCCATCAATTGGTATTAGAGAGAAGGTTCCTTTAAGAAAAATCTAACAAACTGAAAGGAAGATCAAATTAAGAACACATGGATGGACAAAAAATTTACACTGAGAATGGAACTCCAATACCTAGAAAAGTAGAATACATATTTTGGAGTACAAGAATGGAAAGTCATCTGAAGGCATTGAGACCTGATGTATGGAATTTCGTAATCACTGATTACTTCCCACCAAGCAGAGTAAGGACTCCAACTCAAAAGAAATCCAAGAAAAGTAACTCAATGACAATGAATATAATCCTTGATGGATTACCTGATGATGTAAAAGAAAAGATAGGTGAATGTAACTCTGCAAAGGAACTTTGGGACAAAATAAAAGACCTCTACTCAGATGAGAAGTCAAATGAAGCATTTCAATCAAAAAAAAGTTCAGTCTACAACATTTCTAGTGATGAAGATTCTTTTGAAGAATACTCAGACATTCAAACAGAAGTCAATCTGGAAGTTGAGCTTGAAAGTTCTTTGGATGAACTAAGAAAATATAAACAAAGGTGTAAACAACTAAAGGATCAACTTAAGACTGTTGAGAAATTCAAGAAAGGGACTGAAGCCCTTGATAACGTTCTCAGTCTACAAAGATCTCCCTCGAACAAATTTGGCTTTGGATATGACCACACACACATAATTAAAGGATCAAGTCCTATTACTCATATTTATGTTGAAGATGACATGTCTAGTGATGATACCTCCAAAGAATCTGCTCATCCTCCCAAGAAGATGTATCAAATAAAAAGAGAAGACTCAGCCATCAATAAAGGTAAAGACTCTCCACGATCTTCCGATTGCAATAATGTTGATATTGAATTCTCCACTGCAAGTAAAGAAGAATATTTAGATACAATAGAATAATGTTCTATTAGCATTTATCCCATGAAATAAGTAGAAGAAGAACTATCAAAGGCCAAACAAAAGGTTGATTGGAGTCTCTGTGAATACCTCTATGACCATAATGATTCAGAGTATAGATATCTTCATAACTACAATAAATAATTTCTTTAAAAGAGTCAAAAGCATATCTTGGAAATAGAGGAAATGATCAAAGACAATGAGAAAATCATATATGAGAAAAGCATTCAGGTAGAAGAAAAATAAGAGGAGATAGATAAATTAAAGAATGAGATCAGTCAAGTAAAAGAAGAAAACAAGGAAGATGATGAACTTAGCAAAATCCTTGCAGATCTAAACGAACTAAGAGAAAACAATGTCAATCTAAAGACCCAACTTGAAGAAACCAAAAGAAGGGAGGAGGTAGTGAGGAACCTTTTGAACAAAAGGGAAGAACCATTTCATAAGTTGGAAGCAGAAGTTGTGAATCTTAGAAAGAAGGTTGAGAAGTCAAACACCCAAGTCAAGTTCTTGAGTAACTCTATGATCTTAGATGAGATCTTAGATAATCAGAGATCACCATATGACAAAACCAGTCTTGGCTACAATAAGGAAGAAATTAGTAATCCCAA
>JASDQU010247341.1:0-16577 GCA_032191745.1 Picea mariana
GTTGGTTTTTATTTGCGCCTTGACTGATAGAATTCTTGCGATCATTTCCATGACTTTTCCCATTGGATCCTTATGTTTCTCTCACTGTCGTCTGCGTTGTATGGGTACTCTGGAAATGGAAAGATGAAATGATTTCATGTCGGCATTTTTACATTTGGTATTCTGGCATTGGACAAACAATTGATTTCCTATCTGCATGTTTATATTTTCATCCTGAAAATGAAAAACCAATTAAATTTCTAAGTCTGCATTTTTGGTACACTGAATTGGATAAATGTTTTGTGTTATTTCTCAGTCTGTGTTGTAATGGTATACTGGAATGGAAAACAAATTAAATTCTGTGTCTACTATTTTACTTTACTTATGGTTTGAATTTAAACTGGTCCATTGGATAAGTTTACATTCCTTTTGGGGCTCCAGCATTATCACTTCCCGCATTTTTTTGGCCTTTGCGTGGTACCCATGAATTTGATGTGATACCTTACAGCTGAGACTTGTAACCTTCGTTGCTAATAACTTACATCAATGATTAACTGAGCAATGTAATTTTTTGGGATTTTATAGACTCAGCCTTTAACTCAGCAAATTACTTGGAAGGTCACGAACTCAGTGAGTTTAGTGATTGAGATAACCTCAACATTTTTTTTCTTACTTGTCACATTAACTCAAAAAAAGGGAAAAAGAAAATCAGAAAAATTATGAATGTTTTAATCTCAGCGAACCGATTGATGCCCTCAGCGATTAGCAATCATTTTTACTCATTTTCTTACAGCATCCATGGAAACAACACCATTCTGGACAGCTTGTTAAGTCTGGTGAAGATACCGTTACTAGTCAGCATTTACACCTTGGGTTTTCATTCACCCACCATAATAACCTGGCGTTTTATCCTTTAAAAAGAAACTTCTTTTATTCCCTGGCCCTTTCCATGTTGATGATTGTTCATTTGCTTTAGTTGACCATGACTTACCCTTTAAAATTCTGATTGTGCTGTTGTTGGAACGACTTCACCTGCCTTTTGATTGTGTAATGTAACAGTACTACGTTTGCATTTATTTAATGACAAGAAAACATGTAATTCCTTTTGGGGCGTATTGGTACAACAATATTTCCTATTTATTGACAATGGCAATGTAAATCCGTTTTGATGAACCCTCTGTACAACACCAACCTTTCTCCCTTCGTCCCTGGTGGGCTCATTGTACCTGCGTTTTAAAGCGTGTTTATTCAATCAAGGGCGATTTTCTCTGTTATGGTTGGGACTAATAAAAATATGGTATTAATGAGAGACACCTTATTTAAAGTTGTTTTCCCTCATTTTTTTCATTTTCATGCGTCATCATTAACTACTTTACCTGTGTTTTACAGTAGTAGACTCCTAACTACGATTCACCTCTTGACGGTGGAGTCTTTTATAGCAGACATTTTTACCAACTTCGTTAAACATTATTTTTCCTATGGTCTCCTATTAGATAGCCCCTTTCATTGATGGGAATATCTTGCTCAGACAACAACATGGAAACCTTTTCTTTTATTGCAGTTTTTTTTTTTTTTAAATTAAATCAGTTGGACGTTTAATTTTAGTTATAATTTGAATGATATAAACTTTTAAATTGTAAAATGTCATTACCTATCAACTATTTATGAATAGTTCATGTTGAGAGGTAATCAAATCATGACAGATGCATTGACAAATGAAAATGGATGGATTAGTGAATTTCAATATCTATACAATAATGATAATGACAACTAAAGAAATAATTGATTCAAGGGTAAATCCTATAATGTGTTGGACAACTATATTTATTGATCAGCTAAGTTACTATTGTGATCTACCTTACCTGACAGTGTTTGTGTTTGGCTTATTATTTATGGACAACATTCCTCCTTTCCTTGTTTAGCAATCATGAATATGTGGTAGGATATAGTATTATTAATTTCAAGTGCACATCATTTAGCCTGTTGTTATTTAACTTAGCATTATATCTTGTATTTACAGTCTGTGATTTCAATTTATTTAAATGCTAGCGATATAATATGCTTAGTGTAGAGATATCAATGCTAGACGACTATCCTCTAACAGACATAGATTTACTGTTAGATTGTGTTACCACTGTAGGACATAGATCATTTATTAGGCAGAATTGTGGATTGCTGACAAGAGTGGTTGATTTGTTTAAAGTGCATTTTAGTTTCCCTTTATGATAACATCGTGATTATCATGATAACCATTTTTATTAAGTTCATTCCTTCACACATGGACATCATGCTAGAGGAATGAAGGGTTGGTTGTTGACGAAGTCATTTTTAGCTTGCGCTTCTCATTGGGGGTGTTGTTGTTCATTATAATTAATGTTTGTACTTGGTTTTGTAAACATTTAATTTGATTGGTTTGCTCACTGTAAGGGTTCTAGCCACTTGTGTAATTAATTTTGGGCGCGAGGGGTTTTTAGGATGATTTTCCTTAGCTTAGTAGGCTCGGTCTACTTGTGTCGGGCAGGATGTAGACACCTTCTTGTTCCTCAGAAAAGTGGCCACCCTTCAGACCTTAAATGGTCAAAATTGAGGGGAACATGGGCTTGAGCATTGCTTATGTGTCTTGGAGGTCCTAACCATTGTAGGGTAGGACGGGTGGGTAGTCATTCTTATTCTTCGTCGGTTGAATGTCGCACATTGCCTCCAGGTGCTTGATGTTCTTTTATGTTAGGTCGTTATGTTGATGTTGCATGAGTTGGATGTGTTGTGTTCATCGTCATGTTGCGATGTTGAATATAATGTCATTATTACCTTCTTAAACACAAAAAATAAAAATAAAAAAATTAAGGGTGCTTTTACCGGTTGTACATCATAGGAGTCATACTGGATGGGGGTGCATTTTCCCTTTTACATTAAGTTCAGTATGTCTCCAAGATTTAACATATCCTACATTTTTCATTCTCACAAATATCTATGGATTCTGTGTCCTCTATGCAAACTGAACAAAAACAAGAGTCATTTCGTCTATCAAATGCAAACCCATTTTGAAAACATTTTTTTTTAACTGAATGTATTCTTATTGTCCCATGTATTGTACTGGTGTCATATGGGATCGTTCTATTTACATCTTGGATTCCAAAATACCAAAAAATTCTGCACAATACAAGAACTTGTTAACTTGAAATCTCTCAAGAAAACGATTGAAGATTGAATATGAATTTGAACACATTCAAATTTATATATCCTGTGCACATACATGTAACATTTATACATAGACACACCTGCACACATCCCTTGATAGATTATATTCATGGCTTAGCACCATGTTGCACCATTCAACAACTTTTTTAGCAGATTCAAATCGATCGGCATGAGGGTTCAGCTGATAGCTTTGAAGTGCTCATTTTATACATGCCCCTACACCATCGTGCTCTCCTTTTCCATGACCAGTCTCAAAAAAATTCCAACAATGTGTAATGTTTAATTTTTTATGAAGAAGGCATAACCAATAGAATGATCGCGCAAATTTGAACTGACCCACAAACCCATTAGACCATATCCAATGTCGATTGAATCTAATTTTGTGTTCTTTCAATGGATCATAAAATTTATCAAAGCAATGTTGTATATAATGTGTGTCGTTTGCTCGATCATCACTTATATAAAAGTGATATTCTTTAATAACATATCAATTGTCATTGGTGCTTTCTATGTTTGGAAGACTCTGTTGAGCATGTCTATATAGAACATGGACAAATATTGTGACTTGATCAAAATGATAATATTCGCTGTGTATTTCTTTTTGTGCAATGAATGTGTAATTGTCTGCAAAATCAACTACAGAAAAAATTGTCCTTGGTGGAAACACTTCATGGGATTGTTTGAATTGTAGATCTTTCGATCGATCTCTATGTGAATGATTGGTGTATTTATAGATTTCTTCCTTAAACTTCTTCAAAAATTGTATCACGCTGATATTATCTACCTTCAAATCAATCCTTTTGGAAATAACATTTGAATAATGTGGAGTTGTGCTGCTCATATATTCATATCTCTTTCAATTGAATCTTATATTAGAAAATGATTGATCTTTCATATCAATATGATACTTTGAATGAAACAAACTTAGATTTCCACAACAATCACATTTCTTTCCACCAACACATTTTTTTTTATAAAATAAATCATCATCTTCTCTTTCACATAGAATTTCAAATATAAAAACACGGAATGTGGAAGGAGGAGGTGAACCTAGCCATAAAATTTTACCAAAATCCAAAAAAGTGTCGTAATACAACTCAAACTCCACATGATAACGACAACAACACGTGTCACGAACAATGATGGGTCTAACAAACCATGGTTTTTGTTGCACAAATGTATTGATGGAAATTTTAACTTCTTTGTGCTCTTCTTTGAACTTATTAAAAAACTCTATTTTTGTCATTGGCAATATATGTTTTGGATGTTCTTCATATTGATTTTGTGCTATTCTTCGTCACAACACATCCCTTGTATGTGGTGAAACAAAATATTCTTCCAACCAACAATTACATGCCAATTCTTTAACATTTTCTGCAAGTCTATCATTATAGGGTTGTCTAGAAATCACTGTCCAACAAGCCAATTCATCATTTACATCTATTTGGAAACAAAATTTTCTATGTTTGTGCAATTTTTTTCTTGACGTTCCCATCGTTTTTTCCATGTGTCGTGTCAAATGATCTTTTGTATTGCTAGATGAAACAACTGTTGTTTGTATCAGTCTACGTGAAACATGAACATCTTCTTTTCGAGATTTTCCAAAAGCTTTTAATACACTAGTTATATTGTTAAAGACATTCTGTGTCACCTTTGTATCTTTTGTCGACTTTTGAATGCCCAATAATGATGTAGCTTCTTTTAACTTTCTTGACTTCATTAAACAAAGTAAAAATTGAGCTTGTACTGTTACTAATTCATCTCTGAAAAAAGTATTATACATATTCTTAGCTCGATATCTTATATAATGCTTATCTTTTTTCTTCCCAAATTTGTCAGTATCAACATTTTGTAATATTTCATCATCAATGTTGATAGATTCTCTTGCATATTTCAATTTACAGTTTGTATTAAAAAACATAACACAAACATAAATTCACTAAATTATATATATTTGAATGTTCATCTTGTATTATCTAAATTTATGTACATACCTATAGGTGATTCATCTTCTGCTTCAATTTCGGTTTCAACATCTTATTCGACATTATGAGATGAATCTATTTATGTAAATTTTGAAAAAATACAATTTGTAATTAGAATCAATTATATTAAATTTACAATATTTTAAATTTGAATTCTGTACTTTCTGAGTATAGTCCCAATGCGTGTCGTGTGCGAGATTAGCATATGTGCATGCATACCTGGTTGAACTTTTTCTTGTCAAAAATATCTATTGACATTAACATCGCTTGTTTCTTGAATATTTGCACGTTCTTGTTTCTTTCTCCGATAAATCTCTTTCCTTTGTTCGATTTGGCGAGTATCATCTCGAGTGCGATCATATTTCTCTTGCTCAAAATTTTGTTTCCCGTGACTTTAATAGTTATCTGTAAAATATATGTTCAACAAAGACTTCACCTTGAAAAAATGCTCAACATTTATCTTTCAACATATAAATTGTTATTCCAATAAAAACTTGAACAAACATCAATTACCTTATTCAACAAAAACCAAAAATATGATTAGAAACTTTATTTAAGTGCTCTAGAAAACCACCATGTATCGATATCGTTCCTCTGATTAAGCCTATGGAACAAAGGGAAGAAATAAAGAAAGAAAAGAATACAACTGCAACCAATAATAGAAATGCTTTGAAATCCCTATCCCCGAACTTATATCTATCTGTCCATCCAATAAATTGTGTTAAATGTGTTCAGCCGAAAGCATATTTATACAATTTGGCATGAAATGAAACAATACGACTTGTCTTTCATTTTTTCGACTGACGAAATTCGCTCGACAAACTTTCGGCCGAAAGAATGGTTTTTCAGCCGAAAACCTTGGTAACCGTTCAATATTGACGGTTTTAGTTAAATTTTAGTCTTTCGATCAAAAAAAGGAAATTGGGATTGAAAACTAAAAACAGAGAATTGACCCAAGCTTAATTGAACTTCAGAGGTTGCGGACTCCCGCAAATATTGAGAATTTGGTTTTGAAAATGACACCAACATTTACAAAATTGAATCTACTTTCAATTCTTATAATTCGCTTTCATTTTCTTTATTTTCATCTAATTTTATTTAATTTAAAAAAAAAAACACTACATAATATTTTCAGCACTTATTATGATTCGGTGAAATGAAATATCAGTATCTCTAAAAATATACAGTGAAAAAATTTGAAAAAAATATATTCATAATCCTTAAACTATTCTTTTCAAAAGGGTATATTTAAATTTTAGTTTTAAGTAGAAATTAAGATAGATACAAGGTATAGAAAAACATGTGTTTAAAATCTGCAACATTTTCATATTGGTCAACTTCAAAAAATTATACAAATTATAATATTCATCTATTAGATTCAAAATTATAGTCATAATAAGATAGAGTCTCTGTAGATTGTTGCAGTATATTTCGTTTCTTAAAACCATAAGTTTAATAATAGATACATTGTTGTAGAAACAAGTAACTCATTATCATTCCTTTCATGTTTAAGGAACATACTGTTAAACAATTGTCAAATTGACATATCAAATCATGATTAAAAAATTTGAAAAATAGTCATTGGAAAGCTAACACAATTATTCACAAGTTTTATTTTTACTGTAAAGTGAAATTCTAAATAAAAAAATACTTTTGTATGCCGGAAGTTGAAGAACTTGTGAAAATACAATTTTTTTTCTCATAAAACAAGAAAAAGTGTAACCCATCTTCATGATTTCACCCTTAATCTATGCAATTAATCTAAAAAAAATATCTCATAAGTTACAGTGCACAAACCCCTTAATACTTAAATAAAAAAGAGTCAAGGAAGCTCTAATTGAATAGTTCATAAGGCACAATACTTGCTAATATTTTGAAAATGGGGTAGCAATCTAAGTGGGATTGATTATGGGGAATACGCCATAGTTAAGTTCACTTGAGACACAGGAGTCTTGGAATGAGTGACCACTCAAGAAGTACTAGTTATGTTTTTTTTTTTCTTTTTTTTATTTTTTTTTTATACTTTGGAATAGTGCATGGGAAATCGACGAGGCACTTCCCCTCATTTCAAAGATGACAAAGTAGTGGTTATGTTGTGTGATTCATTTGCCTCATGGCTAGTTTCAATCCCACTTATTCATCCCTATGAGCATCATGAAAAATTTATTAAGAATAAATAAATTTTATTTTAGAGTTATTAGTTTTTATTTGTTAAAATAAAAAAATTGAAAAAAAGGTGAATTGAATTTAATTTGTTATTATTAATTATTTTATATTTTCAATTAAAAAATATTATTGAAATTCATACATCTAATGGATATGTGAGATGCCATCCACGATCATTGTGGAGGAGTGACACAATAATAAAACCAATCTCTTATGTTGCTTCATTGACTCTAGAAAATCTTTTGATAGTATACCTGTGAAAAACCCTTGGAATAGGGTGCAAGAGATAAAAGTGTATTTCCATTTGAGGGTACTAAGAAAAGGTTGTATGAGAACATTATTACCAATTTTAAGAAGACTCGAGGATGATTAGGAGAAATTAACTGCAATATTGGAGTCAAGAAAAGTTGTCCCTTTCCCCGTACCCTTTTTGGCATATACATCAATAAGTTTAAAGATTATTTGGAACAATTAGGTTTCCTTGGCCCAACTCTCAACAGTATAGTCATCATTCTTCTTATTTAGGTTGTTGATATTTTTCTTACCATGAGAAGTCCCTAGGATTTTGGCAAGAAACCACAGATTCTCAAGCATTTCTACTATTAATACTAATAAAACAAAATTCATGATAATTAAATCCAATAAGATCACCTACGATACTTTTGCATACGACAACAACTTGGATGAACTGCTTTCATACAAATATCTCCAAATTAATATTTATTTCAAGCTCAAGTAGAATTATAGCATTGAGAAAAGGATAAATGAAGGGTGAAAATTTTATTATCGGTTTGAAAACAATTGTAAATTAGTCGATCTTTGGATATGGGATAAGAAAAACTCTTGTTTGAGACTCTAGTTACTCATGTTATTTTATATGAATGTGAAATTTTGATTTGCAGTATCTCTAGAGAGTCGTAGAGAAAGATATCGAAGATCCAAAAGAATTTTATAACCTATAATATCAATTTGAAAAGAAATGCACTGCGACATCCCCAAAAATAAAGTATTTTTGACATTTAAAATTTGTTGGAAAATTATTCCGTTTTTAGTAAATTCGAATTTGAAAAATTTTTGCCATTTATGGCAATTTCAAATTTCGAATTTGATAATTGTAATAAATTGTTATGACTGTTGGAAAGAGATTTGAATTGACCCAACTAACTATTTAACTGTGACACTTGTATGAAAACAAAATATTTTATATTAATTACAGGAGGACAAATGGAACAACCATGTTAAAAATCAGTTGACCATGACTCCATGAGTGGGGAACATGTTCGAACTGCCTCTGGGATGACTGTTACAACTGGAAAATCGGAGATTTGTCCATTGGCATCCCCCAAAAATAAGAGATTTAGAAAGCTGTGAAAATTCCCAAGGGGGATGAAAGACCTAGGCAAAAAGGATTGTTTTGTTATATAGCATATGTGAGGAGGTAGGGCGTTGCCTAGTATGCTGGGGGGAAATAAACTATTGATTTTTCTTGCTGTTATGAACACTATTGATTGAGTGTGAGGCAAGAGTAATCTATTGGAGTTGAAGGACATTGTTGAGGAGGAGTTTTCCAAGTTCGCCCTCATGGATTCATGGTTAGGCTAGGGTGTCAATCGGTCAAGTGATTTGGCTGCCCTATTCTATGGTTGGGAGGAACGTGGTTGTTCCTTTTTCTTTCCAGTGAATTGATTTAGATATGTTATCCTAATCCTCCTCTATTTAAATCATTACATTGTTAAATGGCTAGTGTAATGCATCTGTTAATTCTGAATTGAATAATATTATGGACGAAATATTGAATCGAATGTTATTATCTCTGTTGTATCTTATTACTAGGTAAATACTAATTTCCATCAATCCACTAGTTGTGAGAATATGATTGGTTAAGTCTTGAAAGAATAATTTATGTGGATTAGTTTATTGTTGTATTAGAGTGAAAGTGGTAGGTGAATCCCCACAACCAAATGGTACTTAGAGAATTGTACTAATTAAGTGTGCAATGCAAATGGGAATTGAATAATGAAAATATACATATATATAGACGTATGTTTACTTTCCTGTAGGTTACGATACACACATAAATATAATAAGTAGATGAGATCCCTTTCTTATACATATTAAATAGTTATGACTTAATAGGGTATATCTAGGTATGAAAACACCTAGGATACAATTATGTATGGAAATAACTAAACGAATTGTAAAATTCTCTACAGGAAATTCTATAGTACACAGATTATAAATATTTCAATAGGTATTCATAATAATCTGTAAGTCGACTAGGTCTAGTTAACTACTTGTTAAAGTACTAGAATAAATTGGAAACAACATTGTTTAACACAAAGGAAATTCTGGAACTAAATACGAAGGGCGCAAAGGCCCCAAATGAAATCTAAGACATTCTGGAACCCTTAAGGTTTATATATGTTGGTAAAATTCACATTTTATAAACAACAATAGAAATCGCCTCTGTATCTGTAATAGTCTGATAAGTAATGAAATACAAAAAAAAGGAGAAAACAACAGACTCTACTCAATTACAACGAAGTTGTTAGCCTTTAAGAAGTTACACTGATATCAGAATAAATTACTAATCTTTGATAGTAAGAAATTTAACCATTCTGTTTTTTTTTTTCACTTTCATCATGTGACAGACAAAGAGAAGAATCCTGAACCTTGGATAATTAAATACAAGGAAATCAAGAGCCTAGAATTAGGGTATGTCTCAACTATGTAGCTACTGTAATTATAATTAATCTATATTGTATATTATTACAATAATTATTTGCTTGCTAAATAAGAATCGATCTTCAAACTGGGTACATTGCGGTTTCAGGCCGAGAAACTTCAACTTTTGCATCTAGCACAATTTAATACCAAAGGGTTTTGTTTTAAGGAACTCGAGTACCTTTTCCCACGAAACGATGGTCAAAGTTCCGAAGGTTCAGAGACTTCTATCGTGCAAAGAAAATAAGAAATCGTCATTAGCATTTGGAATTGGATAGTAAAGTGTTTATATGAAGTGAATATAATTAAATTACCGAGGTAGAATGTTTATAGTGAACCAAATTTAAGAAAAAAAAAAAGGAATAAAAATTGGAATTATACTTAACTTGTTCATAGCACAGGTCGTCCCTTGCATCATAACAAAGTATTTCACCCTCGAACTTGATGGGGAAAGGAAGCCAATATCGAATTGATGGGTACCTTGCAAAAACAAATTAGAGTCCCCATCATTAGGACGTATTTTATATAGCTCTCAAAAACTTACTCACCAAAGTAAAACAGAGAAAGACTGTTAGGGTTTAAATTAATCAAGAACTACAACATGAAACCTAGTATGTACATATGACCAAACTCGAGAATCCAAAAAAATAGCAATCACGCTTTTTCTGACTAATATAAGTGCCAGGAATTGTATTATCGATTTATTATATCGACAAATGCATTTCTTTAGAATCGTTTTGCACATAGAGTTACTCTTTGCCTTACTTACTGAATGAAAAGCCCTTTCATGTATCTCTCAAACTAACGGGTGGTATGTCACGAGTTATATTTTTATCTCAACATTCGAAGACTTGCTTTTTGTAGGACTCTATCTTAGAAAGTTTTTATTCGGAGATTATTACTACGGTGGAAATTTGTACAGGGGTCTGAAACCTAGATAACAGGAGTTTTTAAAGGGTTGAACCGAAAGATGAAAAGAAGGAAATGACGAAACCATCAATGAAGCACAACCCCATAGCCCACTAGATCGACTATGCCAGAATGTAGATATAGGAGTAACGAAAGTACATCGAAGAGGACCCGAAAGGATTTGGAGTCTTTCATTACTAAAGGGAATTTTCCCCAGTAACATTTGCAACTGGGATTGTAAGACAACTAACAAGCCACATTAAGTAAAATGTTAAAGGAGAATCATAACCAGAGCTATTTCTTTCAAAAAATTTAAGGTTATAGGAGGGTCGCAAACTTACCAGAGTGAACGGGTAGGGATGTCTAGTTTCCACCTAGTGGGTACCTCTGCGCGTTCAAAGCTTCTCTCGCGAAGGAAATACAGAAGTGCTTGTGGGAACAGGAAAAATGAAAAGACTATGCGAATGTCGTTGGAATGACATTTAAACCTAAGATCACCGTTATTACACAGAGTAAAGGAGGCCAGTATGATGGAGGGTTCTTCCCATGTGAGGGCGATTAGTTGGCATGTTCCTATTGGCCAAGGGGTCAAGTGAAACCATTGTTTTTCACACTGACACAAAAATTCATTAAAGGTCAAACCAGAGCTTTAACTCATGCCTGTCGAGATTTTTACCTCACACTAAAGGCGCACAAACTAAGGAGGGTCTCCTCTTGACTTAACTAACTAGAAATGGTGAACTACATCTACGGTGAGACCTATCAGTATCTCGTCTGAAGAGAACCATCATGCAGTTAAGATGAGATATCACACAGTTTAGTTAGGGTTAAGTGGATTTGTTTGGATGGAGTCTCGCAATTATAATCTCTTATACAAATAGCGCTTGACAGATCGGTAACCAACCATGGGACTTAGTTTAGAAGCTTGGACTATAAAGAACAATGCTAGTACTAAGGTTAAGCCTACAACCTATTTTATAAGGTAAGTATCCCGATTTACATTAGGTTGTGGATCATTTTGAACCTTGGCCCTTTTAAAAGACTATTGAGATCCCCTTGCGTATAAGTTTAAGAATTATTTTTGCACAGGGAAGAATTCTAGGATCATGAATCCTAAGTCCTCCATAGTCCAAGTTCAGTGTAGTATATATATCATACATATGAATGTTTGGAAGATTTAGGACTTATGGAATTGTTAGAGTAATGGATGGTTATCTTATCATGACCTGGATCCCTATGTGTTGGGCTGGATAAAAAAGTCAACATGGATAACCATAATATAAGAAACTTATCAGAGTTTAATAGTAGAGAGAAAATTGTCATCTTATCCCAAGGACGAATCTATCAAGTTAATTAGGATTAATGTTCCAGAATAGAAAAAAATAAAATTATGTCAAAATTTAGGTATATTACATATGGTATTAG
Organism: Picea mariana; assembly: GCA_032191745.1. NCBI lineage: Eukaryota > Viridiplantae > Streptophyta > Pinopsida > Pinales > Pinaceae > Picea > Picea mariana. The sequence goes on from JASDQU010247341.1 coordinate 12,387, forward strand.
AGTGAAAGGTTACAACACTGGACCTGAACAAGGCCACATTAGTTGTTTAACATATATTATGATTTATGCAAAATTAATAAACCTTTTTGTTACAAACAGAAAACATTTATGTTTTGTGTAAATTATGGCAGCTCAGGATGATGCAAAACTTAGAATGGAAGGAAATACAGAACAGGGACCTCATGGAGATCCAAGACAGAATAGTGACAGAAGCTCTCCTATGGAAGTACTGGAAACAATGAGGAATCTTATTGTTGAGCTGCAGGTTTTCAAATCAGACAATGAGAAATTGAAGAAAGCACAGCAGGAACAATAAGAGATAAATGAAGTCCTACTGCGTTGTGCAGTATAGTGACCAAGAAAATCCCAAAGGGCGATAACCATGATGAAGAGTTCAGCAAAAGGGACTCCAAGAACTCTAGTATGAAAAAAAAAAAGAGGAGACAGTTCGTCTGAAGGAACACCTTCAGTCGATGACAAAATTAAAACAGACAGAAAAAGAAAACAAGTAGACCACCTTGAAGGAGAATTTAAAAATATTAAACCAGCTACCTTTGATGGATAATCCAGGACAAGAGAAGAAGTTGAGGCATGGTTGTTGGACATCAAAAAATACTTCCATATCTACAACTATTCCAACAATATGAAGGTCAGAATGGCCATCTACAATCTAAAAGGGAAGGCCAACATTTGGTGGAAAGACGTGAAATTGGCCAAAGGCCTAAAGGAGAAACTGTTGGAATGGTCTGACTTTAAGAAGTATTTCAAAGAACAGTACCTTTTTGAAAGCTATTATGAAAGGAAAATGAAATAATTTTATGTGTTAGGACTTGGACAGATGAATATGGAAGACCTTAAAAATAAATTTCTGGAACTACTAAGGTTTGTACTGTACATACGGGAGGATAAGGTTAAAATCTAACGATTCTTAAGCTATTTACCATAGTCCTACAGGGACAGAATCGAGTTTGACAACCCCAAATCCTTGAGTCAAGTATTCAAGAAAGCACGAATGTGCTATGACCAATATAAACAGTGAGTAGAGCTTCTCAAAGATTGGAAGGATATGAAACAAGATCAATTGAACCACCAGAAGAAGGGATACCTGCCAGCTCCTTATCAGAATGCAACAAAAATCTTTTCGAGAAAGGATTTTCACTCCAATCATCCGAATATGCAAGGTAGTGGTAAACCGGTAAATATGGGAATGACAAAGTTTGCGGATAGTCACTGCGAGCCATTAAAGTGTTGTGAATTTCGAGGACATCATCTAAGGAGGAACTGCCCACGTTTAATTTTAGCAAATGGAACCGTTGTTCATAATTTGCAGGGAGCCTCGATATTGTATTTCCTTAAGATAGCCTACCCTATTACATCACTACAAAAGAAAGGGACCAAGTTTAACTTGTCAATGAAGTGTCAAGACAGTTTTAACAAACTAAAGGAATTATTGACAACTGCACCCATATTGAAGGTAGAAAACCTGGATAAAAACTTCACCATATGTGTTGATGCTAGTAAAGAAGGACTAGGTTGTGTTCTAACTCAGGAAGGACACCTTATCTGTTATGAGTCCCAGAAATTAAAAGAACATGAGAAAAATTATGTCACTCATGACTTAGAATTGGAAGCAATAACACATGCCTTAAAAATGTGGTGACACTACATAATGGGCAAAAAATTTCTACTATTGACGGATAATAGCGGTGTAAAATATATGTTTAGCCAACCAGATCTTAATGTAAGACAAGCAAGATGGCTAGCCTTCATGAGAGAATTTGGCATCAAGGTCAAACATATCAAGGGTAAGGAAAATAAGGTAGCAGACACTTTAAGAAGAAGAGTCCATGGGTTATTTGAGATAAATCTTAGCAAAGCAGATAATGATTTGGAGCAAAGAATAAGGACAGTAGGTATTAACGATGAAAATTACAGTAAGATAATGGTAGAATTACAAAACAGTATCACAAACTCAGATAAACCAGATCTAAGTATCGGCAAGAAGGGATTATTACTATTTAAAAACATACTTTACATACCTAATTCAATAGAGTTAAAGTTAATACTCTTGGATGAAGTGCATAAGAAACCATATTCTGGCCATCCAAGATACCATAAAACAATAACAACACCTAGAAAACTATTTTAATGGCCTAATATGAAGGGTGAAACAACAGAATACTTGGCTAGGTGCCAAGATTGTCAGCTAGTTAAGGCCAAACACCAACATCCAACCGACCTATTACATCCATTACCAGTACCATAATGGAAATGGGAGACCATATCACTGGAATTTATAATAGGTTTTTCTAAAACTAAGAAACAAAATGATTCTATCATGGTGGTAATCGATAAACTCAGTAAGTCTGCACACTTTATTCCTGTAAAGTCTAATTTTAAAGTTATAAACATTGTTGAAATATTTATGAAAGAAATTTTTAGACTGCATGGTATTCCTAAAATGGTGATTTCAGATAGAGATGTAAAATTCACATCCTCTTTTTGGAAGGAATTGTTTGTAGGGCCAAATACTAAATTGAATTTCAGTATGAGTTATGATCCACAAACGGATGGACAGACCGAGAGGACAAACCAAATCGTAGAGGATATGCTCTGCATGTATGTAAGAACAAAACCAAACAAATGGGAGGACTATCTACACTTGGTAGAATTTCATATAACAATGGGTACCAAACTTCGGCTAAGCTAATCCCTTTTGAGGTACTATATGAAAGAAAGTGTACGACTCCAATTAGTTGTGATAACCCAACTGACAAACTCATGGTTGGACTAGAGATGCTGCAAGAAATGGAGAACATGGTAAGGAATGTACAACATAACTTAAAGGAAGCACAAGACAGAAAAAAGAGCTATGCAGATCAAAAAATAAGACACTTGGTATTTCAAGTGGGAGACCATGTTTATTTGAAGGTCAAAGCTCAAAAAAGTTTGTTGAAGTTAGGGAACTATGCCAAGTTGGCACCCAGGTTTTGTGGGCCCTTCGAGATACTAGCTCGAGTTGGACCCGTAGCATACCAACTTGTACTCCCAACTAATCTAAGAATTCATAATGTATTTCATGTTTCTTTGTTGAAAAAGTATGTACATGACCCTACTCATATGATTGATTGGAACTTGGTACAGGTTGAACCTGAAGGAGATTTCTAGGTGGAACCACTGAGTATTTTGGACCGGAGAGAAATAACACTTCGGAACAGAGTCGTCGCTCAGGTAAAGGTGTAATGGAAGATATTTAGCCTTGAGGAGGCCACTTGGGAGTTGGAGGAAGATTTGTGGAAGTCTCATCCAATCTTATTCCAAGAAAGGAATGAACACTGAGGACAGTGTTTTATTGAAGGGGGAAACGATGTGACATCCCAAAAAATAAAGTATTTTTGAAATTTAAATTTGTTGGAAAATTATTCCGTTTTTAGTAAATTTGAATTTGAATTTTTTTTTCCATTTATGGCAATTCTGAATTTTGAATTTGATAATTGTAATAAATTATTATGACTATTGGACAAAGATTTGATTTGACCCAACTAACTATTTTACTGTGACACTTGTATGAAAACATAATATTTTATATTAATTGCAGGAGGACAAATGGAACAACCATGTTAAAAATCAGTTGACCATGACTCCATGAGTGGGGAACATGTTCGAACTACCTCTAGGATGATTGTTACAAGTGGAAAATCATATATTTGACCATTGCTAGCCCTTGAAAATCATGGATTTAGAAAGCTATGAAAATTCCCAAGGGGGACGAAAGACCTAGGAAAACAACACTATTTTATTATATAGCATATGTGAGGAGGCAGGACACTGCCTAGTATGTTGGGGGAAAAGAGACTATTGATTTTTCTTGCTGTTATGAACACTATTGATTAAGTGTGAGGCAAGAGGAATCTATTGGAGTTGAAGGACATTGTCGAGGAGGACTTTTCCAAGTTCACCCTCATGGATTCATGGTCAGGTTAGGGGGTGAATCGAGCAAGTGATTTGGCTGCCCTATTCTACGGTTGGGAGGAACGTGGTTGTTCCTTTTGTTTTCTAGTGAATTGATTCAGATACTTTATCCTAATACTCCTCTATTTAAATCATTACATTGTTAAATGGATAGTGTAATGCATCTGTTAATTCTGAATTGAATAATATTATAGATGAAAGACCAAATCGAATGTTATT